>LNAC01000216.1:1034432-1066934 GCA_002007465.1 Ailurus styani
GGGGGGGATGCCAGGAGCTAACTCCCTCAGCACATCCTCCACAAAAGCCTTGGTTTTGGTTTCATTTGCTCTGGCCTCAGAGCCCAACTTACTAATGGCTCTGTTAATGCAAAAGCAACAGATTTCACCATATCAATAAAAACTGATATTAAACAAATTATGTGATTGGCAGGGCCACTTGCATTAGGAAGCATCGTGGCATGCGCTGCTTAAATGTGCAAAACTTTGGATGAAGGTGACTTGCGTGCCTGTGTTGGTTCTAAATTATGGAAGAGTTTTGCCACATATTTAAATATTTTGCTGCCCCCTGACTTGATGATCTTTTAAGGAAGTTCGTCTGCCAGTGTGTTTTCTATGTACTTTCCTTACAGCAATAAAAAGTCCCGTGGAACTTGCTAGGCAGGGTGAAAAGAACCAAGGGTTCATCTAAACTTCCACTTAGGGGACACATTTGGGTCTCCCCATTATGTCCCACTGAGTCTTTGTTAATGGGAATTTTGTTCCAGTCATGGGACCTTCACAGGCTGCTGGTACTCAAATCTCCAGGGGGACAAATTCTATTTGAAGAAAAATAACACCTCTTCTCTTCCAAGAGATCTGTCACCACTGCAGAGCTGGGAGGTGCCGCTCACAGCCCTGGGTGGGAAGGCAGCTCGCTGAGTCAGCCCTACAGAGTGTGAATGGTGTGCAGTCATTAGGGTGATGATTTCCATGGGAAATGACCTGAAGAATTTCAGTAATGAAATTCCATGCAGGAGTCTTGAACGGCCCACAAGTACCAATCCATTCTAGAGTCTGGGCTCTGAGGAAACTCTGTCAAGCATGAAGTCGAGTACTTTCAAAGCATGCTTTGACATGGCTTTAAACAAAGAAGAGCAAGTCTCTGCCTTGGACTTCTATTCATTCACACCAGATTCTAAGAAAGAGGACAGACTAATCTCCTTTGTTGTTGCTGTCACAGTATTGGATTTCTGACCAGCCAAAGGTCACTCCGGTGACTTTGCAGGGGGTAGTCAATGAAGATTCCTAGTTCGTGAAGCTTTAGAGGGGAAAAGTGGGTGAGGATTCATATGGGGGGGGTTGCTTTGTTTTTATTTTCCAGGAAGGTGGAAATCCAGAATTCTGCGACAAAATAAACTTGGTGATCAAAAGTAACCACAATAGAATAACAATCCTTTTTCTGGTTTTCTATATCCTATTTTCTTAATTGGGTGGGCGGGAGAGTTAATTTCCACAGGGAGCAAGTAGGTGGGCACAGGCTGTATAAATCCCATACTTGCAATCTTTGGCAGGGATATGCACTGCCATTATGCCTTCTAAATGTCAGCTGAGGTAGAAACCGGTTCCAGATCTGAGAGGTGCCAGACACCTGCTCCCTCGGCTCCAAGGCTCCAAGATGTGCTTCTGCTGGTCGGTCGCCCGTACACAATCCTTTCTCAACACACGCTGACCCTCTGAACCCAGGTGTCCTTTAGAATGCAGAGTATGCTCAGATTCCCCTTCCTTCTCAACACCCATACTCCTCTCCTACAATCTGCTCTTCCCATAGGAGGCGGAGCTGGGCATCGGTGCTTTCATTTGGTACCTAAGTTCTCAAAATCTCCGAAATGCCATCTTTTCTGTGGAAGGTCTGACTTTTCAAAGAGCCTCAGTTAGGCAGTAGCGACTTTGAGAACCACCTTCATTACAAAAACGTTTTTAACCTAGAAGACAGCTATGCTGCCTCACGAAAGAGAAGCAACAGGACCGATTTCACTGACAGTGATCACATTCTAGGCTATTTTCATTTCTTTTCATTCACAAGCAAGTTTTAGAAATGGCTTTGTTCGCCTTTTCTAAAATTGGGTGTGGGCGTAAGTCTATCTAAAGTTCAACGGACCCAGGATTTTAAATACAGTTACCAGTAGTTTGGCACCCAGAGCTTTGTTTGTGGAATATGGATGGATTCTTTGTGACTACCTCAGCCTCCAAATCCATCAAGTTAGGACCTAAGGCAATAATAGCTAGCATTTAGTGAGCATTTACAATGTACCAGACACCAATAGCTTAAGAGGATTTCCCCCAAGCTCATAACAGCCCTGTGAGGTAGGCAATGTTATTATTCCTATGTTACAGAGGAAAGAAGCAGGAAACAAGGACACAAAGAGGTTAACTTGCTAAGCGCCATGCAGCTGTATAGTAATTGTAACAATATTCATATAGCATTTACTTTGGGCCAGACACCCTGTTAAATGCTATGAAGCACATAACATGTATAAACATGTTAACTCACAGCAATCCTGAAGGTAGGCAGTGAAGGGGTGCAGAACAAGTCACCCCGAAATATCTCAGTTTGGCATGTTGGACTATTTTGAGATGAAGGCAATCAAGACACAACAGACTCAAGAAAACTTTTACTTCTCCCTCTACTACTTAAAAGAATATAGATGGGGGACTGGCCCAGAAAGAAAACTATTACCAAGAGGTTCCTTTTTTTATCTGAGTGACCTATGTATATGGCAGGACAAACATCTAATTGCCAAACATCTGCTTTTCTTCTTGTTCTGTGAATCACCTTCCTCCCCTTTGAAGCCCAGGTTCCTATCCCATTCCTTAGCTCAAGAGGGCATCTAGGCCTCAAATGCCTGGCTTGTCCTTGGGGTTCCCATGTGTATACATATAATTACATTTCTTTTTCTCCTGTTAGTCTATCTTATGTGAATTTGATTATTAGACCAGCCAAAAAACCTAGGAGAGTAGAAAAAAAAAATTTCCTCCCAACAGTGGTATTAGGATCCTGATTTACAGATGAAAAAATGGAGGCACAGAGAGGCTGTCCAAGGGAACACAGCAGGTGGGCTACGATTTAAACCTAGACAGTGCATGTAGTTCCAAATTCTATGCTTTTCATCAGAATGCTAAATTGCCTCTCATATAGTCTTTGATATTGTTATTTCAGTCTTTATTTTCCTTAGTAAGTGGTTCTTAGGTTTGTTATAAGGATTACACCCTATACTCCGTGTGAAGAACTTAGCACAGTGCCTGGCACATGGTAAAATCCTACAATAAATAGTAGTTACTCTTATTATTAGTCGTAATAATACTCATGCTGCATGGCTTTTTCCCAGTGGGAAATAGAATGAGAACACATTTTTATCTACCTTAATGCAGCTCTACAAGACCGCCCAGCTACAGGTAGTTAATAAAACCTTTTTTGTGTGCGATGAGGAATATTGATAAACTCTCTACAATTTGCCATTCTTCCTCTGGCTGTGAAGCACCGCAACCATTTCCCTCCTTTGGATTCCTCATTCATGGCAAGCCTCAGAGCCAAAAAGCAAGTGAAAAAGAATCAGGAAGTTCTATTAGATTCTAAGGAAGGGGGAAAAAAAGTCATAGCCTCTTCACCTCTAAAATACAGATCATAAAGCCACCTTATCTAGCACTCAGGGGTTGTGTGAGGCTCACACGAGATAGCAAACATGAAGGCGTTTTGAAAACCGTGCACCCTAATCAAGCAGTATCATTCCTATGAGACGGCAGCCCGGAGAAATCCCAGATGTGTGCAAGTCACAGACCCTGGAAGCGGGGCGTGCCACAATGGGAGGTTCTGACACAAGATGAGAGGCTGCTGAGAAAGGCAGCAAGTCTGGGGGAAGGAAGAAGAGAAGTCGTGCCTTTTGGAGATTGACAGGGGAAATCCATGGAAGAACAATAGGAGGAAGAGAGGCTAGTGCATCGGTGGTAGGTAGCAAGAGCATCCAGGGCGGGAATGTCTCGCACTTCCTTCTGCGCAGCTGCAGAGGGGCGTGCCCTTGGATGGCCCCGCCCCACAGGTCAGCCTCCCCCTACCCCCGCCCCCGCTTGGAAGGGGAGAACAAACAATACCCTGGTGCCATTGCTATGACAAACCCTCAGGGGAGTGGGTAGTCAGCAGGCCGCACATTCCAACCAATGTTAGCCTGCCACGGGAGCCACCTCTGAGCAAACTGTGGCATGTGTGACTTGAAGGAGGGGATTAATGTGTAGAGGCTCAGTCAAGCCCACCACCAGCACACTTACAAAGAGCTGAGGAACGCAGAGGAATGGCTCAAAGAGAACCCATTATGCACGGTCTCAGCAGTGTGCCATCTTCTCCTGGCTTTGCACTAGGTGTCCCAACAGTTGTAGACTAGGAGACACTGACAGGTGATGTGTATGGTGTTGCAGACAGGTGAGAGATACAAATACCTATGAATGACTCCATTGCTGGCCAGTCCACAGTGAGGGTAAAAGGATCTGCAGAATGGGATGATTCAAAATATTTTCAACAACGTCACCAACTAAAACATCATCCCAGGGCAAATTTCCTCCAGCTTGTGTTTAGAGCCAAGTCTAGGAGAGGCATTCCATCAGCCAAACCGATGGGTGTTAGAGTACTTGCAAATAGGCTCATTTGTTAAAATGGCAAATTGTGATTTAGTATCCTTGGAACTAGCCAGATTAGCAAATGAGAATGCTTTCTAATGATAAATTGTGCTAATTTGGGTTTCATTGGTCAAGTGAGCTGTTACTCTGTATTTTACAACCAAGTCTGACAACAGGAATTACTGAAGGCGTTCCAATCATATTTTGGGGGAGTGTTTCTGCCAGGACTCCAAACAGTTCAGCAATAAGAGTTCCCTCAAATTTCCTTTTAATAAACAAAGTTATTTTGGCATGTTTATGCTGTGTTCCTTGTGGGTTTTTGGGAATCAGTTCTAGCTTATTTGGATAAACCACTTTGTAAGAGTTTGTGAATATCAACACATGGATGACATATAAAATAGAATACCATTTATCACATATACTTTTCAAAGTTATTTTTTCCACTTTAAGGAGAAATACATGCACAATATAGAAGATATATAAATCTATGAAAGCAGCAAAATTAGTCCTTGTTTGTTTGGTAATAAAAAAAAATCAACTCAAATCAGCTTAACTGGCTCATGTAAGGAGGAAATTCAACTAGCTGAATAGTTGATAGCTTCAGGCATAGTCAGTTCCAGGAATTAAGCTGTGTCTCCTGTGTCCTATGCTGTGGGAAAGGCAGACAAGATCTCTGGCTGCACAGTTCACTACAAATAGCTAGAGACAAAATGATAGCCCATATTGCCATCACTCAAAACAATTATGGTTGATATTCTGTCATATTTCCTTCTTGTTTCTTTTTCATGCACATTTTACCTTGCTCATTCAGAAATTGAAAACCGAGCTAGTTATTGCACCCTGGAGATGCAATGAAGATATGAATGCATTTTCATGTCAGTGTCCTGACACATCACTCACAGCCCCTGCTGGTGAGTCGGAAGGCCATGTCTGCCATGCCTGCTCAGACTCTCTACCAAATGGCACCAAAGCTGCCATTCTTTGGTGACACTGCTATCCAGAGAACTTTCTACAATGATGGAAATGTCCTATATCTGCCTGTCCAATACATTAGTCACTAACACACTGAACGTTTAAGTGTGGCTAGTGCCACTAAGGAAATAAAGTTTACATTTTATTTAATTTTGATTAATTTAAATTTAAATAGCCAAAGTGTGGCTCCTGGCTGCCATATTAGAAAACACAGGGCCTACACACATGCCATGAGTAGAAGCCACAGCTTACACATGAATACACGTTCTACCCCACCACAGATAACAGAAGCATCATCAAAGGCTGGGATTGGCAACGTCTAATAAAAAGACACTTTAATAGACTTCTGTGGTGGCTTTTCTATCCCCAAGCAAAGTCCTCAGCTCTGAGTCTTCCTGCTCGCCCCGTGCCAGCCTTAAGTGCCTGCCTCTCTCTCACACAGAGCAGAGTTCTCAGGAAAATTTACAGGCTTTCCAGCTCCGTCTTGATTTGCAAGTTATTTCCTGTTTTGTTCTGAAGAGGCAAATATGGTGTGGGCCTAAGGAAGGTTAAGGAGGAGCCTGTCTGGATCACAGAGCATATCTGAATTCCCAAAGCTGCAAAAAGACACACACACATACACACACACACACACACACACACACACGCACACACACGCACACACACAAAACAGCTTAAAAGAGTGATGTCGTTGTGATTTCAGAGTTTCTACTGAAACAGAAACGCGGCAGCGTCATGCCATGACTCTGTTTACTTCCACATTTTCTTATCTGTTAGTGAAGGTTTGCAGTCCTTCGGCAATTAAAATACAGACCCTATTACTGTCAATGTGATATTTATTTTATCAGCATCGGAGTTGTAAATACCCTAAGCGAGGCAGCAGAACACCATAACCTTCAAGGAGTGTCGAACACAAGCCTTCAACAGCAAGCATATGATTTAATATGTTAGTCTGGAAGATACAATAGCAAAACCACTTCAGGAAGATCCATGATAATGTGAAATCTGTTGTGTGCCTTCTGTTCTAGATTTCAAGCTCTTAAAAGGCAGGGATCCATCTGTCAACTGCCCAAGATGGTAGACTCGTTAGTAGGCCAAACAGGAGCCTGAAGGCAAGGCTGTCTGGCTCTGAAGACAGTGTGCTTTCTTGGGATCAGCCCATCACGGCTTCTCCTGGATGACTTTGTAGTGCCAGCATTTGGAGGGGCAAAGAATCGAGAGAATGTTCTCCCAAAGAATGCAACCAAGGGATTCAACAGGCTTTGCTCCTTCCCCCCGCCCAGCCCCCCAGTAACTTCAACACCAATGTGCTCCTGAAATATAGCATCCCAGAAGTCTATTTAATAACAGTTTTATTTTTTGGTTTTGGGTTTTTTTCAGTCATAATGTGAGAACCATCTGAAGGATACCAGGTGCATGCTAGTTATCCGTACACAGTGCCACATTGCTCAGTGTGCCTGGTGTTCCACAAGTCTCTTCCAGGCGAATTCATGCTTTTTTCCTTTCTGGGTGTCCCTGCCAAGAGGGAACCAGACCACTCACTCTCAACCCCTCTAAGCCTCGGTCTTCATGTCTACAATGGAGATAATAATACCACCCATCTCTTAGAGCAGGAGTTGGAAAACTATGGCGCATGGATGAAATCTAGCCATGCCAGTTTGTTTCCTTATTGTCTATGGCTGCTTTCAGGCTACAAGGGCAGAGCTGAGTAGGTATGACAGAGAACGTGTAATCTGCAAGACATTCTAGGAAGACTGCCAACTCTTGATGTGAGGGCCATGGCATATAGTAAGTGCTCAATAAACATTAACAGCTGATATTCTTATTGTCAGACTCCTTTTTTCTCTTCCTCTCTCCCAAAATCACGCCCACAAGAACTTGCTGAACATTCTTCATGCTATAGGTTTCAGTTCTATTCTTTCTCTTCAGATCAAAGTTACTCTCTCAACCTGAATCCTCTAGTTCCAATGGAGTGTGTGCACCCTTTATCAAGCAAGCCTTCGGGTCCCCTCAACTTTGCTAAAGTCACTTTCCCATCCAGTTACCCACTGCTCCTTGAGGATGTGAGCAGGGATGGTCACTATGTCTGGTTCTATTGGTTGGACAGTGCTCAACCATGTTTAGGGATTCAGCAGGGCATGTGGACACTAGCCACGGCTCTTTGTTTGGTCCAGTTTTGACTTCTGCCCAAATTTCTGACTGCTTTTCTGCTTGGCAAGGAAACCTCAGTGGCTTCTGTTGATCTCCTCCTTAAGTTCACATCTCCACTGAACAACCACCATGTTTTCTTTCTCCTGGTTGCCACTCTGGTCTGCTTTGCTCTCTCAACCTGAGAGCTTTCTTCAAAGAAAACCACACCAAGTTTTATGTAAGTCAGCTGAAGTCAGGAAAGTGAAAGCTCTGCCACAGGGTGTGTGAACCCTCTCATTCATTCCTCAAGTGCTCCTTTCTCTAGGACACCACCCAAGAATGGATTCTTAGGCTTCTACTGTGTTCTTGATGAAAGATAATGTCCCTTCTTAGGAACAGAATGATGAGGGGAGGGAAAGGGTAGCTAAGAGTAGTCTCCAAATCTTACTTTTAAATCTAGCTCTTGGCCTTCCCTATGTTTTATACAAGTGCATATTTTTCTAGCCTGTAATGTCAAACCATTTCTGGAACATGTCTCAGTTTAATAGGCAAGGTGACATACTAATTCTATTCCACATGTTATTTTCTATCCCTTCTTCTATTGCTTTCTCTGTCATCCTTCCCTAAGAATTCTATTCACATTTTTGTTTTCACCAAGTGTTTTGGGCACAATAGAGATTTGGGATAGTGAAGTTTTCTCAATAAAACTAAGGATGGTCTTACCATTTCCAGTCACAATAGGGGCAGGATTTCTGCCATAAAGGCAGCTTTCAGACTTAAGATAAAGATGTTACTTTGGAGCAGTTGTCTGTGTGTGTTTTGGGGGTTGCGGATGAAAGAGATGGTGGAGAATCACTTGGAAGACTTTTGTAAACTCTCTATGGCTGACAAAGATTCAGATACACCTAACCTCAATTCTGATATACTCCTCCCCAAATTAAAACTCTCTGTAGGTGAATTAAAAACAAAGACTGGGAATTAGTCTGTGAGAATGTAAGGTTTGTTTGAGCAGCTCTGGGTTATCAGGGAGTGAAGGGAGGCTAAAATCAGACCAGCCACTTTCTTTGTTCAGGAGGCCTTATCTCCAGCATAAAGATGACAGGGAAAGACAAAGGAATCATAACCATCATGCAATCCTATTTTGCCTTCATCAAAGTATCCTCAAAACACCAATAACAGGGTGCCTGGGTGGCTCAGTGGGTTAAAGCCTCTGCCTTCGGCTCAGGTCATGATCCCAGGGTCCTGGGATCAAGCCCCACATTGGGCTCTCTGCTCTGCAGGGAGCCTGCTTCCCCCTCTCTCTCTGCCTGCCTCTCTGCCTACTTGTGATCTCTCTCTCTGTCAAATAAATAAATAAAATCTTTTAAAAAAAAACACCAATAACAATAATCAGATTTTCAAATTATGAAGCTTAATTTGATGTAGTTGCATTAAAATTTTTAGGTTCCAACTCAAACTGTCCGAGGTACAATTAGACATACAGAGCATGTAAGATGTGGCTCAGTCCTCAAGGAGTTTGCAAGTGGATTGAAAGTCACTTCCAACAGGAGATTTTTTTCCTCCTCTTCTAAAAGGCACAACTTTAATTGTGTGGAAAAAAATTTTAAAGATCTGGACACAAAATACATTAATGAAAGTTTGCTCAAGGAAAGCACGCAAATTGACAGTCTTAAATGAATTTTCTTGACACGGATTTATCCTTTTTAAGAATTTCTAAAATGTGACCCTACAAAATAAAAAATTTGACCTAACCTACCATTAGTCTTGGCTAATCCAGATCCAATTTAGGTCTATCCAAATGTGGCCAATGTTCTCATCCTCTTAATTCCTTGAATAAGACAGTTCCAGAAGTTTAATCAAGAACCAAAAATTGCTCGTCTGCCCACACAAATCCTGAAGTGATCTCCATGCATTGGATATACATTTTCTTTCTCCAGTTTGATTATGGGTCTCTGAGATGAGGGAATTACATCTTTTTATTCCTTTGTATGCTCCCCTCTTCCTAAACACCCCCAAACTCTTCACATATATTTCTTAGTAATAATAACACATATGAGTGCTTACTATTTTCCAGGCATTGAATGATTGACAGACATTACTGCATTTATTTCTTACAAGTACTCTTGGAAAGTTGAAACCGAGGCCTAGAAAGGTGAAAATAATTGCACTAAGCCATAATGCTAAAAAGTGGTAGATCGAGGATTTCAACCCAGGCAGTCACAACCAAGAACATCCAGGTGGAAATGCCACGCTGCACAGTCAACTGCCTTGATCACTCTCTGGCTAGGCTGACCGAAATGCCACAGGAACTCGATGCTTGCTTGGGAAGGAGAACACTCCTCCCCTAAGAACACCTGAGAGACATCGTCGGTGAGCCTCTGTGATGCGAAAATGAACATCGGCAGCCGCCCTGTTCTGGCCACATCAGTTTCACCTATTCTATGGGAAGCACACTCAGTAGCGGTTTTTTTGTTTGTTTGTTTTTTGTTTTAATCTTTTATTTATTTATTTATTTCACAGAGGGAGAGAGATCACAAGGAGGCAGAGAGGCAGGCAGAGAGAGAGAGGGGGAAGCAGGCTCCCCGCCGAGCAGGGAGCCCGATGCGGGCCTCGATCCCAGGACCCTGAGATCATGACCTGAGCCGAAGGCAGAGGCTTTAACCCACTGAGCCACCCAGGCGCCCTCAGTAGTGTTTTTATGATATATGCTTTTCTCTTCACAATCATCCAAAAAGGCAAATCACTCCCAGCCTTCCTTCGGAGATAAATACAAGGCAGAAAAAGAAGAGCAGGTCACCCACGTTCAGGAAGAAAGTCAGTGGGGAAACCGAGGTCTCTCCTACAGCCCTCAATTTCCCAGCAGTCTCTTAATCCAGACATTTTTCCCCCTCAAAACAGACCCCCAGACATGCGACGATGAAAACACAGGGCTATGAGACCCCCAAAAGGAATGAGCTAAAACCGTAAGAAAAAAAAAAAAAAAGAACATCATAAAAATCCTGGAGCAGAAATGACGAGTCATTCACTAGTCTGTTGGTAAAAGTGTTTTAATGTATTTTTCTATGTGTAAGAGTCATGTGGAATGTTCTTGGGATTCTGACACCACATCCGGTCTCTGTGCTAATACAGTTTCAAATATATAATTTACAGTGGAGCTGTAAAACTACTCCTCCTTTTTTTTCTTTCAAAGAGGCACTGGGTAAATCTGTTTTCCATATTGGGAGATTCTTGAAAGATGTCCATTACACCCAATTAAACACTGGTACTTCCAGCACATTCTTTGCAACACATCTTTTGCATCTCATTTAGAGTTATTACTCATGTGGCCTAACTATCTCCTGATTTAGAAGGTCTGTGTTGAAAAGTGGAATATGGAAATGGTCCTGGAAAAGGAATGATATATTTAGGGCACTTTAAACATTGTTAGGTATATTTAGTATATCCACTTAATGCTGTTTTGGGTGATTTATAGTCTGGGCTACGCTATGCTGCTTAGAAATTATTCCAGTTATATTTCAAATTTTAATTTGCAAAATATTTTAAAAGTGCAAAACAAACAGAGGTGGGTCCAAGTTTTCTTGGATTGCTGGAGCAGTGATAACACAGGTTCTGATACAAATTCTGGGCACAAAGTGGGCTCTAGCACCGTCTCTACCTCTTCATAATTTTTCACTATCTCTGGCAGTATGAGTACGAAGACAACTTGCTGAATTTCAAATGTCCTTCAGTAACTGGAACATTGCATTCTAATGCATTTTGATGAGTCAGATTAGTTATTTGTCACATATGTTGGTAATGCAAGGAAATGTATTCAGTCCAGAAAATTAATCCAGGCAGCCAGCCATGAGCAGATGAATGAAAGTGACCAAAAGCGATCGGAACAGAAAGCTGAGGAAAGTGTTTTTAAGGAGGCTATTCAGTAGCCAAATCCTTTTAATACTGAGTAATAGATTTAAGAGGCTGAAATCTCCACCTTTTTGTGCAGAAGGCAAAAAACTTTCCCTTGTTTGAGGGAAGGGGGGGGATACACCAAGATATTGGAATGAGAAGACGATATAATTTTTTCCTTCCCTGGATGTATATATCTCACTTCTAGGACACATGTGGATTCTACTAACCTGTGGAAAAGGGCAGGTCTCTGTTGCCAGCAAGCTGTTTATTAGAGATTAGAAAGTGTTCAGATTCCCTGACACAGCTGGCTGGGGACCCCTTGCCTTGGAGATCAACAGGAAAGTGAAAAGTCTGGGCAAACTTTTGCTCCATTGCTGGTCACATTTCTCCCGGAGCTGAAAATGACATTGCCCTTCCCTGGCTGTTGAAATGAGATAATGTCACATCCCGAATGAGATCACTAGGTCATAATCTCATCCTCAACCTGATTTTCTTGGCATGTGTGAGCATCACTGGGAGAAGAGGGGAGGGATGAGCATGGTTTGAACAAAACCATCCCTTTAATTAAGCTCACAGTCGAGTTGCCTTCTGCTCTGATCCCATCAGGTCTCAGCAGCTATTCGGGTCGGACTGGGGTTGGCAGTTACACTGTCTGTGGCATGTACTACTGGAAGGTGTAAGTTGAAGCCTTACGCTCCTGGCCAGGTGTGTGCTGCTTTGTGGGCTTTGCAAAAAAGGACATTGACAAGGCAATGACCCTAATGTGCTTTCAGGTCTCTGAAAGGTTGGTATGACATAAATGAGGTGGCGTGTTTCAGGGTCCATATGCTGATACCCCAATTAAGAGATCCCTGGAGAAAAAGCTTCTTGCACCAAATCAGACAGGACCCACAGTCAACTGAGAGAAATTCCAGCCTTCTCAGATGTTAGGAGATTGGAAACAACCATCGAGATTTAGTATGTAGAGTGTTGTCTCTGGCACAGAAATCCCCAAACTTGGCTGAGGAAATGATTGGACTCTTAGAGCTTCCATGGCATGTTTTCATCACCTAGATGTGACAAAAACTTGCTGAGACTGACTCTGGATATTGCAAATCCCATTAAGTGGTTATGAGACTATGATGCTATTTTCCCGATCTGCTTGCCAGAACCACCTTCTCTTTACACAAGTAACCCTCTACCACAACCAGCTGTGGCATTGACCCTGAGCCTCAGCTGGGAACCTCAGAGACTTAAGGACCCCTTCTGCTTGGCTGGAGGCAGATCTAGAAGCAAATCATGCCTTCGTCTTAGTATCCATGTCACACTGGAGTGGGAGTGTGAAGGCAATCTGAGAAAAAAACAAGGTTGTCATTGAGAAAAAGAAAGAGCGAGAGAGAAAGAGTATCTATTTAATGCTACTCCACGTAATGGCTTCTCGGTGTATGACTCCATCATCTTCTTTAATCCTTTATGTCTCCAGATTTCTGGAAGCAAATTCCAGAGTAAGAGTCTACCCTCATGGATTGCCTTTCCATTCCTTTTTCCCTGGCAGAGGACACTGTAACCATTGGCGTTGTGGCCTAGCAAACACCCTTGCCCTTGATCATCACTCATCCAAGGCAGGGAGTGTGGAGGAGGGAGATTCCAGATGAAAAATGAAGAAAGAATGGATTGTGACTGTAATATACCAGCCCCCCCGCCCACTGCCCTGTCTTTTCTTCACCAACACACCATGCACAGACCAGCAATAAGACATGTGGAAGACAACTTGTCACTTAACTCTTTCACTTTATTGCCCCTGATCCATTTTGATCCTGCCTTTCTTTGGGCCATAGACTTGCTTACCTCTTGATTTAGCTTTGGCCCTTGGGGTGCAGTTACCAAAACCAGGAGAGAGTATATTTTGAGAGAGGGCTCTCTGACAGCAGCCAGACCTGTAATATATGAATGCGGCCATCCCCAAACTGTGGCCTAACAAGCAGTATGGACTCTTATTCTGCAATTTACTTCCAGAAATCTGGAGAGGCAAAAGATTAAAGGAGGTGGTGATGATAAAACCAGATATATAGAATGAATACCTGGCCTTTCTCTCTTCTTACACTCTGATCTGGTGCCTTCCACTAGCCAAAGCCAACCAGTACCTAGAAGACAAGGGAGCCCACCATTGCCATCCCAGGAGACAGCCTTTTAGGGGACAGAGCAGGCTGGATGAAGGACTAAGGAGCAGATGGAGGACATTAGTAGAGTCCACACACAGTCGCTGTTTTGTTGGTTTGTTTGATTTTTTTGATCTGATCAGAGGTCCAAAGGGCTACTTGAAAGCAAACACAATCCAGAACAGGAGGACAACTTTTATTACTCCAAATAAGTATATAGGTTTAACACACGCTCAATCAAAAGCCCCATGGAATTGAGGCAGGGAGAGAGGCGTGTACTCTATAAAGTTAGCCTTTGTTCTTCAGAAGTATTTCTTTCTAACACAAGTTTGCCTACAAAGCTACTTTTACATTCTAAAAAGTCCCAAATGTATGACCACTAGCTCCAGATGTGTTAATAGCACTAAAGCAGCTCACAACAGGCTACTTGAGTTATTGAATAAAAGAACTCAACAGGCAGCTAAGCCTTCCGACCACACACTTTCACCTTTGCATGCTCTGAGTCAGCTTTCAATAGGCATTAAATTCTTCCCTTGTTTCCATTCTTTGCTGCAGTAGCTTTAGTGGGGACATGTGAATAGCTGGGCTACAACTAAGTACCCTTAAATATAGCTATTTGAGAAATCTCTGTGTATGTGTGAATTCCATACATAAGGAATGTCCAAGGGGGAGGTTGAAACACTGAAATATGGAAATAAAAGATGGGAAGCTTGAGTCCTACTCCAGCTCTATTATTCCTGACCAGCCCCTCAGGTTGACCTTGGACAAATTTCTTTACCCTTCTAGGACTCAACAGTTTCCTACTCCAAAGTGGACAACAGAGTAGTGTTATCAGGGAGGAGATGTGGGCTAGAGTCGGCCCACATCCATAACCCTGGGCTCTGCTGAAAGTGAACGGTCCCTTAAAGTCAGGAGAAGGTGAGTTTTGTTGTAGCGTTTGCTTCTAGGTGGTTTCTTCCAAAGGATTCATGGGTATACAACTTAAGAGACAACTAAACGTGAGGATAAAACTTACATTAACTGGCGTCTGTGTTTCTGGTACTATGACAACCCACTAAGGCATGGTTGGTTTATTAATTTTCACATCTGAAAATTTTTACATTGCTCCATTTCCTACTGCAGTATAGACTCTTCCCCAGAAAGTATTTCACAGTAAGTTATTTATTCGGTGTGACAGGGAAGGGATTAAAAATGTGCTGCCTTACAAAAAATCATACCCTCGTCTTCTGCATGTCCACAGAACGCACCAGAAGCGGCAATAAAGTGACAGCTCTGGGATGGTATCCAAAAACAAGTGGAATTAAACCCCCTCCCCTTTACCTTCATCAAAGCCCCAGGCTCCCAAAACCCACTTTCTATCCTTCTCAATATTTGTCTTGCTGGTGCATTAATACATACATGTTTCCTACAGTATATTCATACCACCAGAAGCATGCAGGGACTTTCCAGATCATTCAGGATTGTTCCTAACTCAGCATCTTCTGTAAGGAAAGCCCCCAAGGCATCTGTCTTTGTTCTAGAACCATTCTTGTGACTGATTTCACCCTTCTAGGTTTTGCTTTAACTGGGATAAAAGGTAGAAATGTCCAATCTGGGATGTCACTCCACTAACTGCCAAAGAAAGGATGGGTAAAATGGATTTATCCCATGTTAAGTGAGCACCAACACACCTGCCTCAAAGGACAGATCATTAAACAAGTATTCAATAAACCTGTTATTACTACCCCCACATGCAAATAGAGTTCAGAGCACTTATATCTTCAGGAAGCTCTTATTATTCAGATAAAAGCACTTGTTTTTTCTTCATTCATCCTTATGTCCAAAGAGCCCCTCTGCTGAACAGAAGACTGAATTAGAAAGCCAAAGAGCAGAAACTCTTCAGGACTCGAGTGGGGAAACATTAGACACTAAGAAAGGAACTAGAGCCATGAAAAAGGAACTTCCACTCACTAAGACCAGGGTCCTTTGTAAGGAAATCTGCTCAAACTCATATGTTCCTCTGCCTGAAGAACAAGGCACTCACCTTTGTTTCCAGTCAGAATTTTAAGGACTAGCATTTTAGAACAGTGTAAATGGTAAATGCATTTCTCAGCAATTACAATGGGACCAGGTTTCTAAAACTTCTGTCATATATTTCTTGCCTTCATAATTTTTATTTTATACACACACACACACACACACACACACACACACACATACAGTGGTATCCACGAGAATGGGGCTTTCAGATCTCCGATTTCAGGGAGTACACCCATGAAGGGTTTCAGCTGCTGCCTTCTGAAATCCATAACCACATTGGCCATGAGCCACGCTTTCCCCCGTGGGCTGCTCCCTACAATGACTGAGTGCAGTGAGAATGTTAAGGCAGACCCATTCCTGGGAGGTGTTCCTAATATGGGCACGCATGCCAGGTGGTAGGTGGACTGATTTTAGGTACTATGCTGAATATGTTTCTCTTTTATTTAAATCCAAATTTGTGTGTTTACTTTAATGTGTGATTTTACAGATGAGATAGTTTAGGAAGAGGGTAAATACAGGTTTCCCTGAAGACTGAGGCAAAGGCTTGGCAGGAAGTTCACTTGGAAAGGTATCCAAGTGGAGGTCTGGGAACATGAAACAAGAAAGAAGGAAAAGCAGGACTTGGATGAACAACTAAATTGACCACTGGTGTGATTGAGCTGGAGGACTCCAAACCCTCCCTTGCCAAACTCTCTCTAGACTGGGCTACTGTCTGAGATCAGCCACCCGATCTTCCCTCTTTCCCTCTCTCCTTCACCCAAGATCAGGCCTGATGGGACCCTGATGGTTCTTAGTCCCTCCTGGATCCCCCTCCATTTCCTCTTATAAGCATTTCTCCAAATAAATTTCTTGCACATTTAATCCCATCTTTGCGTCTGCTTCTTGGAGGACCCAGATGAATATTTTAGGTAGCCCCACTTGCATTGTATATATAACTATACGCAATTACATATTTATATAATTATATGCCATTATGTGTATGCTATGTCTATATTTACAATACACTTACAGTAACCTATGGGAAACTTCCAGTTCACCATTCAGTGGCTCCTGGGCTCACCTCTTACTCTAGCCATTGCTGCAACAACCAGCTGCAGGTAGGTCTCAGCTAACTTTTCACAGCTACACCTTGTGTAGCACCTCAGAACACCTGCCAGAAACTGCTGGCCGCTCATGCTTGTATAGCTCAGAAGTGTGGGGTGTTAATACCCATAGTGCCATCTTTGATTGGTGGAGGATAGGAGTCCATGGGTAGATATTTTCCCCATCTCATAGGGTGCCTGAGAGGGTGCTTTGGGTCCAAGCTAGTATTGCTTAACAGCAGTCAAATTAACCACGCCTCTCTCCACAGGGTTCCCTAGATCCCTGTTTTACTCTCCCAAACCCTCCCACTTACTCTCTGCCTTCCTGGATGGGATACCTTTTCAAGTGAACTCTCTTTGCTGTGAGTATCAGGGAAATCCATACTTAGTATCTTCCTAAACCAGATCTTTTATGAAATCATGCATAAAAAAGAAATACATGAGTATCAAAACTGAAAATAATTAGCTAAGATTAACTGACATACCGCCTGGTACTTGTACCCCATTTTAGGAAACACTGTAACAAAATATATTTGCTAAGGCATTTTTGTTCAAATTAATTCAGTGTCATACCATGGAGTAGAAATGTCCAGTGAAACCAGAAATAGCTAACAGAACCCAAGGCCCTCTGGTATGTTTTTCTTTCATATGTTTTGTATACCCTCAATAAGAGTGGGCTTCTCTGTAAGCATTTTATCCTGTTTGGCTTTGTATAATCTGGATATATTGTGGTTTAGCCTTTTATACTCATTTGGTTACAGCTTTGTCTCTTCAGACTATCTTCTCAGGTAACTGAAATTCTACTCCCTACGGTCACTGGGGTAGGCAGAGTTCAGATTTCCCCCCAGATTCCCATTCCCTGGTTATTCATACAAACACTAATTTAGGAACTGTCAGGAGACTTTGCAGGCGGAATTAAGTTTATTAATTGGCTGACCTTAAGATAAGGCAACTGTCTTGGGATTATAGGGGTGGGGGCAATGCAATCACATGAACTCTTAAAAGCAGAAGAGGAAGGCAGAGATAAGTGGCAGGAGGGGAGAGTGAGGGAGAGATGGGGCAGAAGGGGAAGCCGAAGACACAGCAGCCGTCTTGTGATCATGAGGCAATGAACACGAGGACAAGACGCAGTGTGCTGAAGATGAGTGGAGGCAGCAGTCTGAGTGCTGTTCGGGAACCATCGGCCCAGTGGCCTGTACCCCCAGACTTCTCATCACACGAGGAGAACACACCCCTATGTGGTTAAGCCACTCTAGGTAGACCTTCTATCACCTGTACCAAACACATTTTAAAGATTATTTATTTGAGACAAAGGGAGAGAGAGGGAGAGGAGGGGCAAGGGAGAGAGAATCTCCAGCAGATTCCCTGCTGAGTGCGGAGCCTGAGGCAGGGCTTGATCTCATGCCTCTGAGATCATGATCTGAGCCCAAACCAAGAGTCCACCAACTGAACCACCCAGATGCCCCTGTACCAAACACATTTTAACCAGTACAAGCCCCTTCCAGAAAAGGTTCACTGACACCCAACAATAGTCTCTCATATTTTCGTCAGTAAGATGCTTTAACAATTGCTTCATCATACAGATAAATATTATGGGCGTTGGGCTGGATGGGCCAGTTCCCTCTCAGTCTGCCAAGGACATGAATGACAGGCTGAACATTCCTTGCTGTGGGACTGCAATGTTCAGGTCCAAATGCATGCTGATCACCCCCACCAATGTATCACGTGATGGATGGGATACTGCCCATCGGCTGTACGTCTTTCTTCCCACAGCTCCACATACTTACAAATAGGTTGAGTTCATTTATAAAAGCAGAAAATGGCTGCTGCAAAGCAGAGCCATGAATCACCTGGCCAATCCCTGAGATCATTTGCTTCCCCGTATTGGGCTTACTTGATTTATCTTCTCAAGCTGAAGTTTCTAATGTGTGACCATAAGTTTTTAACTTTTGCTCCAATGGTATGACACCTTTAGGATTTCACCTCCTGGGTAAAGGATGCACAGTTGGCACAGAGTTAAAACGGCGCTGCCTCGCTATCTCCTTCAGAACAAAACCGCTTCCTGTTTATTGCAGAAATCACCCCATGTGGTTATTTGTCAGCTCGCTGCAGTGCAGCTGACAAATCCTGAAATCCTGTTGTGAAAGACAACCCTCTCCTGACTTGTCCGGCACTTCCACTTTGCAGCCAAACTGTAAATGCCATCCCAAAGGTATTAGGTGGCTCTTTTTCTATGTTCATGACAAGAAACAAGAAAATGAAAAGTTGCATGAAGCTGGGAAAATTGCAGAAACCTGGCAGGGGATGACTTTCACCTGAGCAATTTGTCAGTTCCAGAGGGACATGTGAAGCAGGTTTTAAGAATAAGAAGCATCCGGTTCTCATTCCAACCGGTTTGCCTGGCCGTAATCATTGCAATATGGACTAAGATCCCTGGCCCTGCCACGCACCTGTGCAGGCTCAATAAATACAACTGACCTGCAGTATTAATTAACGTTGATGACAAAAGTCAGAAAGGTCTTTATTTATTACAATACATTCTCTTTTTAACAGGGAACATATTGTCATTTCCTAGCTCCAGCTTGTCAAAATATACTCGCTTACAGCCTCTTCTCATCTCGAGGGGCAGAAATGCAGCACCATCCACACCCCCCTTCCCACATGTCCCTTCCCCAGGACTGCGAGGGAGCTAACCCTGCCATGGTGCGCAATGGCGTAAGCCATTTCGACAGTGTGAACCTTCTGGTAGTCAAGTCACTTGGTAAACATAGGCCTTTGTCTTGAGAAGTCTAATTTTACTTTCCCTCGGCCCAGTCCCTGGTCCCACTAGATTTGTCAGGACCTAATTAAGATAATACCCTAAGTGAAAGGTCAACTAAAAAAAAAAAAAAAGAGAGTAGTGGATTTGAAAAGAATTCAGGGTCAAGGATGTAGAGTCTAATCCTTCTTCAGTCACTAGTTTACAGACCTCCTTGAGCCTCTTAATTGTTGTGCCTTTGTGTGTGGAAGAACCGGGACTGCCCTTTCTAACAATAATGTTCTGAGGATTAATAAGTGCTGGAAAATCCCTCTGCAAATATGAAATGCCATGTAAATAATAACAAGCTACACGAGCAGATATTACTGAAAAGATATTGAGCCAGCTGGCCTTTCCTTGATTTTGTTCGGCACCTGGAAGAGTCACACGCACACGCACGCATACACATAGACACGGACACATGCACATAAAAACTCTCACACTCACACAATGGGTTCTAAAGAATTTATTGATAATGATTTTCATGAGGATAGATGACTTAACTTGAGTGCAGACTTACCCGATGGTTGCTACAAACACTGGTTGACCTTCTGAGGTCCTTTCTAGACCTATGAGCCTATAACTTCTTGTTGATGATGTTAAACCTAATGGAATCAGAGGGAGGGCCATATCTAAAGGCACCACCCTCAGCAGTAACAGCAACCTTTATATGTACTACTGAGCTTTGGTTTTCATTCATAAAGTGTAATCGCCTCAACCACTTTACAAATATACATTTTCCAGAGCTGCTGCACTATGCAAAACAAACAAAAGAAAACTCTAGAAGAATCAGTGAATATTATAATATATGGATAATATATGGTACAGTGCTGAAGGTAACAAAACAGTTGTATAATTATTCCCAGCATGACAAAATTTTGGCTTCCTTTAAACAGTGTCTGTCAATTTCCCTACATCAGCATAGGAATCACTGACATGCACAATTTTATCCATCAGTATGATGCCCAATTATTTGAAAAGGGTGAAAACTTTATGCCACTTTCCAACATGATGGACATAACCTTTAAATATTGGCAATTGCAGAGATGTTTCATGTTGTAAGTTTTCTGAACATACTGGTGAGTTTTTTTCTCGCCATCAGCTTTACTTTCCACTCAATTTATGAAGTGTTAACAAAGTTTTACTTGTCTCTCTTAAGATTCAAATTTATAGTCACAAAGGATGCTTAACTGTACTAGAATGGTTGTATGATTGGTAAGGGAGATTGTGGCGTCTGCTTTGGAGGCTATTTTCAAAGGAGAGTTTTTCCTTCCTGGGTGCTTTATGTGTAGCATAGCCTGACGACAGAAGACTGCATTGGGCATCCCCTTACCGTCCTATCTGGATGGATCATTCAACTTATTCTCATTCAAAACTCAGACATACAAGTAGTAGATGTTTGTTCCATGTTGGCCTGAAAGAGTTAGTAGTCCTCCCAAAATGATATACCAACTTCTCAAAGTGTAAATTTATATAGCAAATAATTACATAATGGAGTCTGCATTTATATGCTCTGAGGGTCTATGCTGATGAAATTCATGAAAAATTCCAGGGCATGGATGACTTCCAATGATAATGCCCAGTGACTTTTTTTTTCTTTTTTGCATTTTCCCGCTTCCTTGATGGCACAGAAAGATTTGATACTCTTGTCGCGAGAGTTATGTCCACCC
This sequence comes from Ailurus styani, assembly GCA_002007465.1. NCBI lineage: Eukaryota > Metazoa > Chordata > Mammalia > Carnivora > Ailuridae > Ailurus > Ailurus styani. Next base: position 1,055,518 of record LNAC01000216.1, read on the forward strand.
TTAGTTGACCTTCCTCAAGCATGGATTTATCTATGACTCTAACTGTGATGGGCATTCGTTGGGCTTTTCTCTTTTTGACCTCGTGACTGAAATCCCTTTCAGAGACACACACTGCAGGGTCAGAGGAGGCCAGATATTTGTTCTTTGGGAATCCTGGGAGTGAGGGCGAGGGTATACAGTGATCCATCTAGAATCAGTGATCCACCTAGAATGGATCCATACATCAATACAGTGATCCATCTAGACTCATCCCTGAGCCTTAAGCAAGAGGTGCAAAGAGGAAGAACACTTTCCTATCCATTGTGGTCACAGCAGGGGCTCTACAACCAGTATTTGGAGTAATGGAGACAGCAGACTCAGAGGTCCAGCAGCGCCCACCAGGGAGGTCATAGTGAGGGTGTTCTAACCAGACAATTCCTATGGCTCTATCAGCTGTGTCTCAGCCTCCTCAACTGCCCCTACCGCCAGCCTCCTTCTCAGCCTTTTTGTAGCTTCTCTGAACTACCAAGTGTACTTCCAATAAAGCTCTTTTGAACCTGAGTTAACCAATGTTTGCTTTGTTTGCAAACAGTAAGTTGCAGTGCTGATTACGTCACCTTTCTGCAAAACTTCACACTCCTGATCATGTGTTAAGATAAATACCTATTCATCCTAGCAATTTAGGAGAAATGAATGTCTTCCTCAATTTAAGTTCTATTTTTATTCTTTACATTTTCTATTCTCCAGCCAGATTGGAGAGTCTTTACATTTTCTGCTTCTCAGCCAATATTCTCTGACCACGCTTTCCAATCAGATGCCTCAATGCGCATCAATTTCCTTGCTTGTGAAAAGCCCACCTATCATTCAGGTCCAAGTTAATCTGGTTAGGAGTCAGGCCATGTTTAATATCTGCTGTGGCTACAGGGCGCAGTGGTTTCGGATTGCTCCAGATTCCAACTCCCCCATCCAGGCTTCCCTGAGTGCCCCCAACCCATGGAAAACAGATGTGACCTTGATCTTGCTTGACCTCTTATACCATTTTACATTTTTCTTATGTTGAATATCACATTCAATGTTGGAAAAAAGGGTCATTTTTCTTTCGTATGCAATATCCCCTAGACTGTGAACTCTCATGAATAAACTGGAAGATACATCTTATTTGTTTTTGTATCTGTACATTTTCTAGCAGGGAATTTTTGATTCATAAATGTCAGCTGAGGGTTACTGGGGGGTGGGAGGGTAGGGATAGGGTGGATGGGTTATGGACATTGGGGAGGGTTTGTGCTTTGGTGAATGCTGTGAAAGATGTAAGCCTGATGATTCACAGACCTGTATCCCCTGGGCAAAGAATAAAAATAAAATTAAAAAAAAAATAAATGTCAGCTGAAAAACGAAATCAATATGCACACATCTTTCTTATGCAAATGGGATTACTACAACTCTTTGAATATGCAACTTCCTATGTCTCTAAAATTCCACTCACTCATTGACTGATTTAAAAAAATAAAATATTATGATTTTTCAAATTATATTCCTTACGCTCTACCTAAGTAAGGAAATAATATACTAAAATTTTTTAAAAATTAACAATTAGGTGCTTAGGAGTTGAATAAGTAAATTAATATATATTTTTTCATTTATTTAACAGGACATTTTAGGTATATTGCAAACAGTCAATGTCTAATAGATGTGGAGTTTTGGAGAAAGTCTACATAAGTGAATAAGCATTGTTCTTATGGCAAATGTTTGCCAAAATAAGGTTGTTTCTAGCCAGTAATATTCACATTGTTCTGTGATGTACACAGACTCTCAGAGAAAGGAATAAAGGAACACTAGACAAATTTAGGGAAGTCAAGTATCCATGTTGTTGTGTTTCATTTCTCAAAGGCAACAGGTTTGAAAGAGAGCATACTTGTAGACCATTAATAACTAATCTGGATAAAATAGAGTTGCTAAATAACAAAGAAAGAATAGAAAAAGAATCCATGTGTCTAGAGAGGTCTTTTCTGAGATGTAGAAGTATGATCTATTTTGGAAAAAAATTACCAGCCATTTCTAGAAGCCATTTCTAGAAGGTTCTATGCAAAATTTACTTGTGGGTAGTTTTTTTTTTAAGAGGAACTTAAGTTTTTCTCCCAGGCCTTATTTTTATTTATACATATATATATATATATATAATTTTCTATATATTATATATAAAAACTGGGATATATGTAAAATATATATATATGTATTATATATTATATATATTTATATAAGTATATATATAAATGCATTTAGAAAATGGCAAAAGGGTAAGTGCATTGGGGTACTCTGGACATCATCAATTCTGGAGACTCTCTTCTATTATTTTGTCTCGGTGCGTCAATAATGGTTCTAGGTTAGATAACCTAATCACATCATAGGAGGGTTCTATATGCTAAGACTAGTTCCTATAACTCACAGGCACACAGGCACACACAGACACACATGCACACATGCACACATGCACACACTCTCTTCCTCTCTCTCTCTCTCTCTCTCCAAGCACTGTAACTACAAGCTGGCTTTGCTCCTTCCTTCCAGCATGGCTTCTGTCCAGAGCCAATTACAGGAAACAACAGCTCCTAGCACTATTGCCGACAATAATCTCAAGGAAAGAATTGCACCTACTCCAGCCTGAGAACATATTCAAGAAGTTAATTATTTTCCTAGCGTGGTCCTGGGAGCAGACTTTTTTTTTTTTCACCCTGTTTCACTGTAAAGTGCCATGGGGTATTATTCTTTTGGAACACATGGAGTACTATATAAAACCAAGTCGTTGCTGATTTTACTTAAAATCAGTTTTTATTTCCTGTTTTATCTCTACTTGTTTACAGCACCTTGCAACATCTCCTGTTGGCCGGGTTCTGAGGCCTTGCCCTCTGAGCTGCCTCTCTCTGGATCCTAGAGACCTCACTCGAGCGTGTTACGTGACCCTGCATGCTGAGAGAAGGAATGAGGGAATGCCAGAAACTCATTTTCAAATAAAATGGCAACATGATTGAAATGCATTCTGCTGAATTCAGTATCAATTAAGTTTAATGGTCACAAGTCTTTCATCGATTTATAGAGCTGTGTATATCATGATTTTTAGAGAGAACGTTACTCCTGAGACAGCTCTCTAATTGAGAGAAAGATTCTATAGCACAGAGACCTTCGATTAATGTTCTGTAGAAATAATTTGTAGCTTTTTGTTCTGTTGGTCACTGGGCCAGCCAAACACGGACTTCTATTAGCAGGTTTGGGAAATTCAGTGGCGGCCACAGCAAACAAAGGCTGATAACTATATCCTCCATGATAACAGAAATCTAAAGAAAGCACTGGTAAGTGCCAGGGCTTTTGTTCTTGTCTCATTTTCCAGTATGGGCAAATCCTCCAGGTAGTATGGAAATAGAGGATAGAAGACACAGAGAGCTGTACCCAAAGACAAAGTAGTGAAAAGTAGAGAAGGGACTTTGAGATTTGCTTTAATCGGTAGCACAGTAACAGAAACCTGGCTTAGAACTTGGGCCTAGGTTCAAATGCTGGCTCAGTGACACCCTCAGCATGTGTGACATAATATTGACTATTCATTTTTGGCTTGGGGCAAGTTATTTGATTTCACAGATGCTCAGTTTTCTCACCTATCAAATGAAGTCATAATAATTAACTTATGTAAAACTGTACATATCAGTGTCCTCAACATGGTGAACACTTACCAAAGGCGACTTCTCTCTCTACTCCCTAACATCTAAGAGGCTGAGTTTACTACACTGGAGGCATGCAGCGACATGGCTGTGATGGTGTAACCAGCTAGAGATCTTCCAGAATGGCCCAGGGGGGGCTGGGGTGTCTCTACCCAGCCTGCAGGCAGGTAAGTACACTCCAGTCTCCTCTGGGCTTCTCTGTTTTTATTGATTGTTGGTAGGATTCTGTTGCTGGACTCAGGGATTGCTTACAAACGCAGCTTCCCCCAAGAACTAACAAGCTAATTTGAGTTTCCTAAGAATGCAGGGTGGTGATTAAAAGGCCAAAAGCATGAGTTAGTCAAAAATCTACAGAAGACCGAAGACAGAAAAGCAAGAAACGGAGAAAGATGGAAAATCTACTGACACTCCAGGGTTTCACATATGTCCTCAGGCCAGGCACTTCCTCTCCCCCTGTCCCCACGCCTCTAATGTCTCAGGCTGCTCTGACACTCCACATTACAAGCAACAAATGGCCGTCTGATGGCAGAAGTAACCACTACCCAGCAAACTCGGAGGCCAGTGCTGCCAAAGACTAGGATCACATCACATGGGATGAGGTTTTGACTTCATCTCTGCTGCTGGCCAGCTATGTGAGCTGGAGGAAATTCTCTAACCTCTCTGGCACTTGGTTTCTGTCTCTGTCAGGAGTTCCTGGATTATTGTGGGGGTTAGGGGAGAAAATGCATTTAAAACAAGGAGCCCAAGGGGCACCTGGGTGACTCAGTCAGTTAAGCCTTGGACTCTTGGTTTCTGCTCAGGTCGTGATCTCAGGGGGTGACGAGCTTGAGCCCCAGGTCATCGGGCTCCATGCTCAGTGGGGAGTCTGCTTGAGTATTCTCTATCTCCCTCTCCCTCTGCTCCTCCCCCTGCTCGCAGACATGCACAGGTGCTCTAAATTAATTAATTTATTAATTAAAATAAAACGAAGGGCCTAGTGATGTTAAAGACATTAAAGTGAAGATCATAGGCTTAGAGGTGTTCAGAAAAAGGTTGCATCTCCTCCTCTGTAAAATGATTATGCTAATAATTTCCACTTTTAAGGCTGCTAGGAGGATTAAATGAAGTAGTCTATAAATAGCACCTGTAAACAGCCCCTGAAATATAGTGTGCTCTACCTACATATTGGATATGCGTAACCTCCTTTTTATCCCATTCCCTGGACTGTTTGGCTTTTCCTCTGTTTACTCACCCCGCAGCACAGCGCTGCTGGGCCCTCTGGCTGTCTCTCCTAATATCCACAGATGATTTCCCAAAGAGCCTTAGAAGATAAACTTCAAACGGTCACCATGGCATCCTCTTGGGGTAAGTCTCCTGCCTCTTTGTCCTGATAGTTATGATTACCCACTTTGAAGTTAAATTCAGACTTTTCTAAGAACAATAGCCATTAGCCAAGTAAATGTGACATCTCAATCTCTTAGATAAAAGTGAGGTGAGTACTAAAAAGATTGCTGGTTATTTCACAGTTAATTGGCTTTCCCTTGAAGAGGTGGTGTGCCTCTGTCCTTGTGGGGACTTTCATGTTCACTTCTGGTCACCTTGTTTCAAGAGAAGTGGAGCTGAGATTGAAAAATGCTGGAGAAGGGCGTGATCTCATGCAGAGGTTGAGGAAGATTTATGGGCTATGAGAACCAGCGAAGAATAGGATTAGCTAAAGATTAGGATGAATTTGATAGCAGGACTCGGCATTATGGGGATTTGATAAAAACTCATTGGTCCCCCCTTGTCAACATAACAGCAAAATATGAGCGCAAGCGAATGTTCAACAATATCGAAGGGCAGCAAATGAGAATCAATACTAGGAAACAATTGTTTGCTCTAAGTATTTACTTGTGGAAATCTCTGATGTCAAAGACATCTCTGTAACCAGAATTTGGTCCCTATATTTTAAAAGTCTGAACAGTTTTGTGTAATAAAAATATGTGATTATGCAAGTATGTCCAATACGGGTAATTAAATTTCATGCTTCAGGAGACAAATTAGTTGTTGAGGGATATCTGGAAAATAGTTCTTCTGCATGTGTGTCATTTCACAACTAGCCAGCCTCCCCAGTGGGGCTTTGCCTTCCTGCTGGGAAAAAAATAGGGATTCTGTCTAGAGGAGCATTTAATAAGGCAAATTCCTTTTCATTGACTCCAAGCATCTCTTACCCTCAATTTGAGCCTTCGGGGTCTAAGCCCCTTCTAAGTAGGTCCCAAACTAAAGAACTTGAAGGGACCAGGCCAGTTTCTTTATTTAGTTTTTCAGTGTAACTTGGAATATCTACTTGGAAGTCCTGACCCCAAATCCTAAGATGACCTGGGAAAATCCCATTTTCCTTTGAAATCCTTTGGGTCTGAATGGGTCAGGCAAGGACTCACCTAGGAGCTTGGGTTTGTAAGAATGGTGGTCCGGGGAAAGAGTTGGATTGTAAATTCTACAAAGTCCTACTTACCTTCAACCACAGGAATGCATTTTTTTATTTAGTTACCCTTTGCTGGAAAAACATAATTCTTCATTAAAATAGGAGAGTGGATTGGGAAGGAATTGGCAATAAGATTTTATTTCCCATGAAAGAAAACTATCTTTTGAGGGAAAAAAAATATTTCGAGAAGTCTCAAAAGGAAGGCTTTTTGTAGGGGAGATAGAGCAGCACCTAAAAATAGATGCTGTTTCTTCCAGTAGATGGCATTTTCATACTAACTTATATATAACCAAAAAAAAAGTGTTTGAAAGTCAGAATACTTTTGAGATCATGACTTTATTTGGATAAGTTGCTTTTTTGTGATATCTCTGCTTTCTTATTATTTTACAGAACTAGCTGTATTCAATTTTGAACTGACTTTTGTACCGAACTTAGTACTAAATTAAACTTAGCTCCCAGCACCTCATGTGTCCCTCCAGCACTTATGAAGTTACAATTCACTGACTTTTGTGAAACGATCTATAGATTGAAAGGGCACTAGATTGTGTCTGGTAATGGTCGGATTAGAGTTCCTGACTCACTCATGTGGGTATTAACATTCCATTCCGTACACCCCAACTTCCAGGGACAAATTGTGGCCCTGACTCCAGCATCTACAAATGACTCAAGAAAACCAGTGAGGGCAGGTCTAGGAGGATAGGAAACAACACTATACTCTTACGAGGCTAGGATCTTTACTGAAATCATGTATTTTTCACAACTGCCCATCATAAAGTGTATTTGCATTTCCATTTTGCGATAAAGAGACGAAAGCTCAGACAGGCTGAAAACTTTGGCTAAAATCACATAGTCAGGTAATGACAGGGCAAGAATTTTAACTCTCATCTGAATGGCTTCAAAACCCTTGTTCTATTCATACTCAGGTCAGAGCAGGGAGGGGAAAGTGACAGTGTATTTCTAATGCCCTTTCATAGCCTTGCCCCTTCCATCAAGAGGTAGAGTCTATACTCCCACCCCCACCCCCCGAACATGTGTGGGACTTGGTGACCACCTTGATGAATAGCTGTGACAGAAGTGATGCCACGGAATGTTCAAGGCTAGCTCATAAAAGGCCATCAGCATTCGCTGTACCACTTGGAGAGAGCCTTGCGATGATTCAGCTAGTAGCCTTTTTGAGCTGCCCCAACTGGTCCCATGTGGGACAGGGATGAATTCTACCTCCCAGACCCAAAATGTAGATATGTGAGTAGAATAAATGTTGCTGTTGTTTTAAGCCACTATGTGTTGGGATAATGTGTTAGGCACCCATACATCGTAATAGTGACAATCACAGAAAATATGTCAACTTCATCCTTAGAATCATGATTTTGGCATAGAGGGTAAGACCGCACCCATAAGTACAGAGGCACATGCATATGCATGCCTGTATGCATAAATGTGAATGCATACATGTAAAGACCCTGAACACAACGCTGGTAAAATTTGTGACAAAAAAGCATAACCATACGTTCCCCTGACTGTTCTATCTCCCCTCCCCCCACCCCTAAGAGACAGTTCCAGAAGAGTCAGGATTGAGGACTCTTCTACATGTGAATGTTGAGACCCCTCTTTTCTTTTAGTGAAAAGTGAGAGCTATGGCCTTTACCTGCTAGGATGCTGTTACATGTGCCTTCCCCTTCCTCTGGAGAATTCCTTCTGTGCTCCATGTGGTCTGAGGGAACTGTCAGTTATGATGCCTCATTGCCCTGCCATTAATTGCTACCTCCAGTGAGCATGGCTCACTGGGTCACTCAGGCTGGCCATTGAGTTCCTATTTCCATCCCAGAGGTTTGTTCAGAGGTGGGCACGTCACTCCAATAAGACCCATTTGCGTGTACCCTGGATCAAGAGCTGGAGCCTGGAAAAGATGTCTTCTGGGGTTAATTGAATTATTAGTTCCAATTCTTTGTCTCTCCTTATATTCATACCCTTTGCCATGCAACTTTGCAGTTTCTTTAGTAAAAATGTAGGTTGTATTTCCTTACCCCTTGACTTTGGATCTAGACATGTGGGTTTTTACCCAGTGCGATGTTAGTAAACATGATGCAAGCCGGGGCTTGAAACACCACTTGCACCTTGGAACCTGCCCATTCATGCTTCACTTTTGTCCTGAGAACAGCTTCCTCAAAGTCGCTTCTGCCCCTTCATCCTTGGCTCAGGAAGGAATGCACATGGGGCAGAGCTCTTCCGGCTACCTCAGACTGAAGCGAAGTCTCCTCAACCTTCAGATTGATAAGAAATACATGCTTCTTACTGTATACTATTGGGATTTGTGGTTGTCATTCAGCATTTTTTTTCTAAAAAAAAAAAAAAAAGCAATAGCTGACTCATATAGTTTCTTTCCGTGGAGTTGCTAAACCAGGGAAGCATAAACTCAGGTTACCAGTGGCTGTCTCAGGGAGACAGCTCAGCTGAAAATGGTCAGGCAGGTGCTAGTAGGTCCCANGCAATAGCTGACTCATATAGTTTCTTTCCATGGAGTTGCTAAACCAGGGAAGCATAAACTCAGGTTAGCAGTGGCTGTCTCAGGGAGACAGCTCAGCTGAAAATGGTCAGGCAGGTGCTAGTAGGTCCCAGAGATGGACAAAAAAACAAATCCATTTGAGCCCATGGATCTAGTTGCTGCCTAAAGCATTTGGATATACCTTTGGAGTTTTCAGCAACAAAGTGACAGATTCCTTTTTTTTGCTTGAGTTTGAACACGGTTTCTGTCACTTGAAACAAGAAGAGGCTAGACTAGTACCTTTGTCCTGTAAACCACATCTGATGTGTTCCCTGCCTCTCAAGTTCCCTCCTCACTGCTGTCTTCATTGCCTTTCTAGCACCTGAACTGGCTTGGAGCCAGTTTTACACCTTCTTCAGAAGGTATAAAAGATTTTACAGTTGAAGTTTTCTCAGAAACATACATTGTCACCTCTGTCCTCCCTTCCTCTCGTACTGAATGCAGCAGGGCTTGGCCTGCAAAGGGTCTGGCTAGGAATCCATCCACTGGGGCAGGGTTTGTTGTCATTTGAGAAGACTAACCAGATTCCGACTTTCCTGGGGTCTTGGCAGGACAGAGTGCTGTAGATGGATGCAGGAGACTTCAGCTTTCTCTTTTTTCCTACGGGCAGGCAGCAGCCAGCCAAACTGAGTGCATAGGATTGGCAGCTTCATGCTTGATTTATGGGTTCTAAACCTAGAAGGGTCATTTATGTCCCAATGGTATACAATTTATGCTAAGAATGAAGAACTCCCCCAAATATGTGTGTATGTCTATTTTTCTGTTCTTTCCCAACTCTCTGGGTCCTTCAGAAATGTGAGCTTTAAAATGGTCCCAATAACTCCACCTCTGAATGAAGAGCTTGGGAGTGTTAGAGGCACTGCGGTTCTCTCACCCGTGTATGAGATTCTAGTTGAGTCTCTTCCCTGGGTTGTTCTTCTCACAAGTCTCTTTAATTGCCCCCTACCCTTCCAATCCATCCCGAGGACCCTCTACCCTACCCCTCACAGGCAAGAGTGGGGAAAACAGTACTTCTGGCACACACATTTGTTGATCTGAAATTGGAGGAGGTTGAATCACCCCATTGAACAAAGGCTCCAGACCCTTGCCAGCATATGGGACCAGGCCCAGAAATCAAACGTGATGTTCCCTCCATGGCAGCCACACCACACGCTAAGGACAGGTCCAGCGGGCTTGTGTTCTTTCAACTTTAATTATGAAGCAGGAACGTAATGAGACTGTGTGGCAGAGAGCTGCTGTGGAGCCTGACAAGCTATTTTATCAACTTATTGTTATATACAGACAGAGACGAGCCCAGAGGATGGGCGGAGGCCTTCCACTGTGGCCAAGTTCTTAGCAACCCTGAGGTATTGCACCCATAGGGCTGCTGGGGGGCGGGGCTTAACCACCCTGAACAGGAGACTCCTCGCATCCAGCAATAGCGGTCAGGAGTGTGGACAGTAGGAGCCAGAGTCCCCGTGGAACCCATCAGAACCTGCTTGATTTCCTTCCTGAACACACACACCCACGTCTGTCTGAGGGATGGAGCCCCATCACTGTCATGCAGTGGAGGGACCCGGTTCCCAGCCCCTTAGGGGCAGTGGGCAAGCCACACACATGTCTTGTTTAATCTTCACAGTCATTCTGCGAAGTGAATTGATGTCGTCACTGCCTTGCCTGGCCTCCAGTATCCATGCTCCCTGTTTTTCGACCCAAACTAATAGCCTGCTCTTGTTCAGGCTGACAACTTGATTCCCTCGGCTACCAGGCAGCTCTGGGCAACCACATGATGCCACTCTGGCCAGAGAGCAGGAGGTGTAAGTCGACCAAAGAAGATTCTGCTTTTCTGACACAGCAGGACAGAGTCAGTGGGCATGAGCCTTCCACCTGTTAACCTTAGTCCCTTCTTCGCATGGAAGGAGGCCAAGGTGCCTGGAGGCCACCTCACAACCAACCCTGAGAGGATGGAGGGCAGGAGGCTAGAAGGATCTCAGAATCCTGACTAATGCAGCACTATTCTTACCCCCAAACCGAGACTTAGAAAGATGGCGCTCTTTGTAGGAGGTGACAACGTAGGCCAAACCACAATCTCTTTCAAACCTCTATCCCTCTGAATCCGCATTCCATGTTTTTTTCCATGAGTTCTGTTTGAAGTGGTCTTAAGATCAGAGACTTTGTTGTTGCTGTTGTTGTTTTAAGGATTTTATTTACTTATTTGAAAGAGGGAGAAAGAGAGGGGAAAGGGGCAGAGGAAAAAGCAGAGAAAGGGGCAGAGAAAAAAAAAGCTCCATTGAGCGTGGAGTCCAATGCAGGGCTCAATCCCAGGACCCTGAGACCATGACCTAAGTGGAAGTCAGACGCTTAACCAACTGAGCCACCCAGGGGCCCCTAGATCAGAGACTTTAAAAAGCATGTGTGTACATTTGTTCTTAACTCTAAGTGGAATGTACAGAAAACGTACTCTTGCTTTTAGGTGGAATGAATGTCTAGGATAGAGAAAGTATGGAGGGGAGAACAGTGTATGTGTGTGTGTGTCTGTGTGTGTGTGTGTTCCTATATATATATATATATATATATATATATATATATATATATATATATATATTTATTTATTTATTTATTTATTTATTTATAGGGAAAGAGAGAGAGAGAGATTGGGAGCACAATGTGAGAACATTAAATAAAAGCTACTATAAAGAAAGAGGGAGGGCGCCTGGGTGGCTCAGTGGGTTAAAGCCTCTGCCTTCGGCTCAGGTCATGATCTCAG
>LNAC01000216.1:1066978-1110140 GCA_002007465.1 Ailurus styani
CCTCTCTGCCTACTTGTAATCTCTCTCTCTCTCTCTGTCAAATAAATAAAATAAAATCTTTAAAAAAAAAAGAGAAAGAGGGAGTGTCACTAAGTAGAAGTTATATGCAAATCTGAGGGAAGCCAGTGAACTGTGAATGCTGTTCCAGTAATAACAGACAGGATTTTTTTCTTTCCTACCCCTTTCCTCACCCCATTAAAATGCATTTCAGAAGCACTGTTACACCGGAAAGAAAAAGGAAAACAATTGCATTTGTGTCCAAGATACTGGATTTTAATTTTATTTTCTATTCAAAAGGTTTAATCTTCCATGCCCTTTATACCCAAGAGGGGGTGAAGTTATCCTGAAAAGTCACTTTCTTATTACCTTTAAAATGGGGTTTTTAGAAAAGAGTGGTGAGAGGGAATCTTGTCAGGGACTTCTTTTTCTTTAATGAGCTGTGGTTTCCTGATATAGCCTGGATCTGCTTTAAAACCTTTTAAACCTTCTTTATTCACATGCAGTTTAACTCAAGAAGAATTAAGCAGGTCAAACTCAAACAAGTTTTTCACTTATACCAGGAATAAATGATTTCCCCTGGAAGTGCCTAGAGAAGAAGAGATTTGTCCCGAAATTCCAGCACCCCATGAGCCCGGAACTCCAGGGATGCTCTTCTTGCTTTGATCACAGATATCTGCAAGAAAAGAAGATGTAAAGACCCAGTGTGTTCTTAGCTGTGTCTTGCCTTTAGATGGGAAATACCATACTGAGTTTCTTCTGAGAAGTGGGGAAAGATGTGGATTGTTTAAAGGAAATTTCTGGAGAGATATGTGGCTTAATATCACCTTGCCCCAATCAGCTGACTTGGTACCAAACTTGTCCCCCTTCACATGGCTTAGGACCCTTTCTCAATCATCAAAACCTCCTACCAGCAGTCTGGGAATATCCAGCAGATACTTATCTCAATTACTATGGTGCTGTGGGCATCAAGTCAATGCTACAGGAAGTGAGGAATAACTGAAGATGTAGCATCACATGAGAACTCCAAAGCCAGTCTGGCCGTCCGCATCATGACAAGGTCCAGAGTCAGCTAATCCAAGTGCCCCTTCTCCACACTGTAGTAGTTTTACTCGGGTAAATTCAGATAAAAGCCAAACCCAGCCTGAAATGAGGAAATCGTGAACAATATCTGTAAGCAGAAGGGATTGAGGGCCAACACAGCCGCTTGAGGGAAGGACACCTCCCCAAAGCAAGGAACAACCGGAGGATAAGAAGGTTGTTAACGTTCAGAAGACAAGGCCATTCTTACCCACATTACCTGAGATAAGTGAAGGTGGGGGCTGCTGTGGAGGGAAGACATGGCCCAGCTGATATATGTCCTTGGATTCAGATCTTTTAATAATAATAGCACATAGTCACTGAGCCCTTACCTTGCACCAGGCAGTGTATTAAGAACTTTACCGAGAGAGCCTTGATTTGTTTTCACAGCTTTCTGGCAGTCTTATTAGACCCTTTAATGGAAGAAGAAACTGAGGCTTGGACCAGTTAAGTAACTTGGCCAAGTCACTATGGTAGTTAGTGGTTGAACTGTGATTCAGGCATGGGGGCAGCTAGACCCCAGGCTTAACCTCTTAACACTCACTAACAGTCAAATGTCTACTGCATGCTAGATGGTGCCTTGGGCATTCCTCTCTGGTTTATGGCTGTTTTTTGTTTCTACTTAAAGATTTATAAAATCTAGTTGTTTCTTGAGATCTCCCAATACTTAAAGGCTTTCCCAACCTCCAACCCCCAAATTCTGGAGCTTCCCAAGCAATCCCGTCGACAGTCGCTATCCCCTTAGTGATTACCTAGCTTGGCTGCAGGGGACTCCAATGACCATTTCTGGGCATGTGGTCAGGGAATGGTGATTTTTATAAGTTCCCAGGTTATGCAACGTTCATCCAGGTTGGGAAACTTTGCAGTGGTCCAGCAGATGCTCCCCTCTTCTGACGATGCTCCTATGTTTCCATAAGCTTTCTGTCCTCAGTGCTGTTTTCTATGGCAGTGGGCCAAGTAATCAACTCTGGTTGGAAACTACCTTGCTTTCTGTTCCATATATGGTGTAGCCATGACCCCAGCAGCAAGTGTAAAAAATGGAAGTCTGGAAGAAGTGGCAAGGCCCTGTCCTCACAATCTGGTTCCCCACAGTTAGTCTTGGAGGAGGAGTAGCGAGGGGGTCATGTGAATGAGATTTCAGGTTGTTAACAGCATACCCTAGGGTTTTATTTCAATGGAATCCCCTGGGAGGAACAAAGAGCCAGTGGAAATGAGATGACACCATTTGAAGAGGGTCATTTGGTCCTAATGATAAAGATAAACAAAGTAGGTAATTGTTTCTTGCCTAGAGAAAGGTCACTTAGGTGACCTTGTGAATAGGTCTTATGGATAGATATTCTTTTAACTTTCGTTTTGCCTTTCTTATCAATTAATTACCTTTCACCATAAAAATAAAAATCCTATATGGCACATGATATGTCCCTTTTTCAAAAAGCTTTCAGCAACCATATTTGGCTAAATAAATTAATAAATTCAATGTGCGTGTTGGGGGAGAGGGCATATTTTGCTGAAAATCACCACCAACTATCAAGACCAGCTGGGATCATTCTGAACTGGAATCTTAGACATTCTGCAGCCCATTTTTCTTCCATTATCTTACCCCAACCACTATGTCAGTGGTCTTCGGGCTTGGTTTATTGGCTGGTGCCAATTTGATCCCCATCTGTAGTGATTAGGTGGCTGTACACCATCACCTAGTTTAAGACTTCTAGACCTGCTACCTACCCAGCCAACCCTCGATGGATAACAGATGCACACCATGCTTAGGAACTACCCCTAAAGGATTCATTCCCGTCACCACATCCTTCATATGACATTCTGACCTCACTCAAGGAACACCTGTAGCTATTTCTCAAGGATCAGCAAGAACATGAAATGGTTTCAAGTTCAAAGTTATCCCATAGTTTTTGTTCTTTTATATAAAGCTGCTTGACATCTTGGTCCTATTCACCACATGAATTTTATAATAATTACCTACTAAGTCAATGGCTAAATATCAAACGCAGGAGCAAAATCATGGAACTATATAAAGCCTGTGCCTTAGCAGGTCCATGTGCTATTACAATAAAGATGTAAAAATCATGTGAAATAATAAATAACTAATGGTGCTCTGGACCCTTCTACCCATGAAAAATTCTTTACTGAGTCATTTTTAGATAGCTTTTGAGATTGTTTTAGAGACTTTCTCAGCCCAAAGAAGGGATTACATTGGGTACAAATAGACTATTCAAGGTGAGTTTTCCCAAATATCCTGTTGTGTTTCTAAAGGCATTTCTCTAGCATCCATTCAAGTCCTTGAGAATGTTGGATTTCTGAGTGGCAGTGGCATCATCAGTATTCAGGGTGGACAGTGGGTGCTGGCCAGTCCTAATGAGTGGTTTCCTCCCCTTTCCAGAACCCCTACCTCAAGAACAGAGGCTCACCTCTCCCCCAGCCCATATCTCAACAGAAACTTTGAGTTATGTGGGAAAAAGCGTAGAGACGATTAAAGGGCTGGAGAATGAGACCTCTGAGAAATAGTGAAAGGAGTAGGGATTATTGAACCCGTGGAAGAAAAGGCCGAGGAGTGGTTTAACAGCCTTCACCTTCTCTCTGGAATGATCTCTCACGCTAAGGAACACAGCCAGCTGTTCAGCATCTCCACCTAAGACCAACTGGAGGAAGCGGGTTCAAGCTACATGCATTAGGGATTTAGGACACAAGAAAGAATTTCCTGACTGAGGAATGTTAAACATCAGGAAGAGTTACCCACAAAGACTTGAGGAATCTCTTTCTCTTGGGGTATTTAAAAATAGGAGGTTTTCTTAGCTGTCTTGAATGATTTAAGGGCCCTGCCTAACACTTGGGGGATGAGGTAAAGTAACCAGATAATCTCTTGCAGAGTATCTTTTACTTCGAAAAACTAGGAAGGCATTTTCAAAAGTGTGGTTTTTTTTGAATAAGAAGACACTTAAATGTCGACTTATATTCTCTGTGATCCTCCTTTGTCAATGTAGTATAAAGTTTGTGTTGAAGATGCATGGAAAAAGGATGAAACACCAGGATTTAAGGCAAAATTTTTTTTGGTCTATAATTCAAGCATTTTAAGCTTTTTGTGCTTGAGAAGACAGAATAATTACCCCAGGGTCAGTTTGATCATCTGTAAATTGAAGCCCCAAATACCTGTAATGCTTACGTCACAAAGTTACTATGAACATCAAATAAGAAATAGAAGTGCTTTTAACAGTGGAAATAATTTTTTTATGAAAATGTAAAACATTGTTATGGAAAGGTATTTTTCTATAAACATCTCAACTTTTCTCTTTCTCTTTTATTTCTGTAAGAACTAAGAGTCAGTTCTGACAGAGGAAATCCGAAACCCTCAAGGTCCATCTGGACTGCTCTTGCCACACCTCTGGCCCACTGTCAAGAAGAAAATTTAGAGAACTGCACTTTGAAGTCTGGCCTTGGAATATTTCCCGATCGTCTGACAAACCCAAGGCCTTCCAAACAGAATTTCAAACCTGGGCAGACATCTGAGCTTCCAATCAACCACTTGGCTCAGTTGAATCCAGGTGAACAGGCTATCATCCTGTTCCAACTGTTCCCAAATGACTCTCACAAGGAAAGAGTTGGGTTGGGTCACATGGCTTAAGAAACAGGTAGGGAAAATGGAGGCGGTCCCAACACACATTCTGGAAAATGGCTCATGTTACAACATGCTGGCGCCATTTACTTGGCCGAGAAGCTGTTGGAGGAGGCTGCAGATGTGCCCTTGGAGGATCAGTCTTCTCCCCTCTGTTATTACCATGTCTCCTTAATTTGCTGAGTGTTGACTAACTGGGAAAGTGTTGATTAAGAAACCACATCCCTGCCTCAGGTCCTGTTCCCAGCAGACCTGGGTTTCACACAGAAGGAAAGCTGCTCTCCCACCTCCCACCATGTGTTCTTGCCACCTTTGCCTCTTCTTTCTTTCTTTCTTTCTTTTTTTCCCCAAAACTGCCTCCCCTGGTGAGACAACTTCCTGGTATTGGCTCTGTCTGAAGTCTCAGTGTTGTTGTCCCAGAAGAACTTTGTGGGATTCTACTCCAGAAAAATCCAATCTCAATTATTTCCAGGCTTTCCTCTTGCTAACAGAAAATGTATTTTATCCCAAAAATATCAGGCAAAGAAACAAGAAAAAGGTTTTCGATGGAAGGAGTTGGCTAATAGAATCATAACCAGTATGAGAATTGCCATTAAATCTTCAAGCTCAGGAAAAGTCCGCTGCCTAAAATGTGAAGTAAAAGAAGATCAGGGCAGCAATTACTTGGCAACGACTGCGCTACATAACCCACCAAGTTCAACATGCAAGCAGCCATGGGGAAAGAGCGTTCATAAGCTCATCCTGAAACGGGCGGCAGTAACCCCCCACCTGTCACCACAGCCGGAATGTGCGGCCGCTGCCAACAACTGAATCTCTAAAGAGAACGTTCCTGATGATTTTTATTTTTATCCTAGAATCGTTTCATTTTTTTCTAGGGCCTGAATTTTGAAAAAAAAAATTTTTTTTTCTCTTCCTGCTGATCCCTTGGCAATTTCTTAAGTGAGAGAAGGAGAACAAGAGCTAAACCAAATGCTACTTCTGGGGAAGAGCCCCGTTCCAGATGAACTTCTGTTGCTTACTTCATTCTCCTTTTTTTTTTCCTTCTCCTGGGGGTGCAGAGGTGTTCTAGCCCGCCCTGCAGCCTGTATGGAGTTCTAACCCAACAGAGTGTGAGGCTCACACCAAATCAAGGGTAAGGGGCACAAAACTGGGATCTCTTGGATCATGCGGTTTTGCCCTTCGAATTAATACTTGCGGGGGAAAATGGGAGTCTCCTCAACCCCCCCAGAGTTGGATACCATAGTTGTTGGACAGAAATTACATTGATGAAACAGTTAGACAGTGATTAATAGGCCCCATAACTCATTGCGATATCCCTGGGTCAGCATTCTCTCCTCACACAGTGATGTCCAATTACTCACTATTGATCAGTGATTGCATTGCACGGGATAGAATGGCAGCATCAATTCATTTCATCCTATTGAGTTTCAGCCAATAACAATTGATACTTGGCACATGTTTCCCAGAGACATTTGTCTGCCATCAGGGAGCTGATTAACAGGTTGGCAGTTTGTATGTTTGTGAAAAAGGGAGGAAAAGTGTGAATTCTGCTTATGAATTTGTTCTCAGCCCTGACGTGAAGAAAAAGGCAGTGTTCCCCTGCCCTTACCTCCCCCCCGTCCCTGCAGTCAGTGGTTCGCCCCTGCCAACCTGTTCACGTTCAACACTGCTCTGCCCTTATTTTTTATTGATAATCATGTGAATAATTAAAGTCCAAGTACATGAAACTCACATAAATCATCTTCAGTGGGCACGTAATGGACCTGGGCTCAGCCATTGCTCACAGCATAAATTAAGGCCAAAATATTCACGATGTAAACTAGGCATGTCATGGCCTCCTGCAGAATTCATTGGAACTCGCTTGTCACTCAAAATCTGCCACCTTCAAAGGAGTCGACAGGCGAAGGGCCTTCTCTCCCCCACCACCGTGGGGACGGCTGACAACTTTTTGCCTTCCGTTTGCCTCAACCATCGATGTTATGTAAGCAGATGACATGCTATTTGTTTTCAAAACCCCGCTTGCTTCAGCTCGCTGTTCCTGCTGCGGCCTTAGCATTTGTTCTGTGCTTACTTTTAAAAAAAGCCCAAGCAGCCCCGTCCAGAGCTATTAACCTCGCTCGCTAATGTCATCAATCATATGCTTGGCACAAGGGTTTTGCTAGACAAATCTCGCAACATCTGCCATGCGTTCCGCAACTTCCTTTTGATTCCTCACACTTTATTTTCACTTTCCTCTCCTCTTGCTGGTGAGATTTATGTCTGAACCCGTTCAGATGCCAGGGAGCTGGTAACGTGCCATTCCTCCACAGGGCAGTACGCCTTGTGAGAAATTGGGGTGGCTGTTAATTCGGGGCTGGCAGGTGTTCCGTGAGCCAACAGCCAATGGCCACTGAAGCGTTTTACCAGAGAACATCCCTGATTCGGAGGACACTGTACCTGAGAAGCCACTCTCCTGTGTACACATGAACAGCTGGCACATTAAAGACAACTTTGGAAAAACTCATTGTATTTAGAAAATAGGTGACATGTTTCCTGCTCAGCCCTAGGAGCATCCAAGAGCACCACGTTGGCCAAAGCCCTGCCCTTGGTTCATCTTAACCCTTCCTTTGCCACCTCCAGAGGGAAACCCTGTTTTCTTTATGTGTCATCGTCATGTTCTTTATGTGGCATCGTCAAGACAGCATCACAAGATCACACCAACCGCCCTGACCGTGGCCTTCAAACACTTGAGATGGCAGCCCTGAGCTGTTTACTCTGACTGAGACATTCAGGGGCCCGCAGTTCAATAGCTGTGACTCCTCCTAGAGTGATCCCCTGTCTCTTTCCAAACCAGCAGACATTTCCTCTGGCCACCGTTCTGAGGATGTTTGGATCCATGATCTTAGGAGAAAAACCCAAGATCCTGGACTATCCATCAGGCCCATAATTTTATTAGTCACCTTGTGAAAACTTCAACTTGTCCTCAGCCTTTTGTGACAGAAGTTGAAGAGCACGCTAGAGAAATAGATGGACTGTTAAATAAGAAATATCTGCTTTCATGAAAATGTCATTAGTGATGAAGAATGCATTTAAAAGGTCTCCACAGAGTGTCCAGGGCTATTTAAATGATCAAGGAAAATGAGCACTCATACCTCAAAGGTCTTTCTCTCTCTCTCTTTTTAAAGATTCAGTAACTTCACTCTTGGCTTACTAAACCTAATATTTATCTTTTTCAATGAGCATCATAAATTGTGAATCTTCTTAAGAAAAATACATGTTTACATAGTTTACATAGGCCATATATCCTCACTGCATAAAATGTATTTTTTATGATAAGGCCATAAAGTAAAGGATAATATTTTAAGGTACTCCTCATCTTAAAGAATTTTTGAATTGCCAATGTTTGGATGAAAGAGAAAAATGAGAGCATGGATCATTGGTCAATGCTGATGTAAATGAATCGTAATTCTAAAAAGCTCTCAAATTTTTAATAAACAAAATTCCATAATAGGTGTAAGTGAGGTAGACAGCATGACACGTATCACGTGATGCTGAGGATGAAACCCATAGTCGAGATGGGGCGAAAGAGCAGGCACTGCCCTCAAACACATTGATATGACTTTTTTTTCCACTTAGATGCCCTCTCCACATGCACACTAATCCATGGATCTGAGGGGGAATAATCCACTGACATCCAATTTTCTAGGAGAATTTTTTTTTCCCTTCCTGAATGAGGCAATTTGTTCGTGATGTAGTGTGAGTATTAACTCTTTCTCGGTTTAAATGGTCCTCACAAAAGAAAGATTAATGCTGGCATTGGAGATTAAGGTCACTAAATCAAAAACCTAGTCAGATGCCCTCAATTTTTAGCCACATCCCCTCTTGTCTGGAAAAATAACAAGAGAAACTGTGCTTTTTCAGTGAAACAGAGACAAGAAAGTTCAATAGTGAACCCACAAAAAAATCTTACATATGAAATGGAGTAGCAGCTCAACCAGTCTCTGGCTCTAAATATTTTCTACCTCAAAGACAGACCTAGACAAATATATATATAAAATATTATATATAATAAATATATAATATTTACTGAATGTAAAATATATATGTTTTTTATTTTATATATTTTACATTTACTGAATTACAGTTGGTGATTCAATAACCATTTATATGGGGCCAGTTTAGGGACAATAAGATGTGAGCACAAGGTAAGTATTCAGTAAAGGAGAGACATATGTAAGCAAATTACAGAAAGTATGGAAAGTGTTAAGAATGGGAGCACTATGCAAAGATGTTAGGGGAATGTAGAAGGCAAGCTTGACTTTGCCCATTGGATATCAGGGGAGACTTTCTCCCAGGGAGGGTAGGGTTTGGAACCAGAATGTGGCTAAGGAAGGCAAGCCAAGAGAGAAAGAGGCATGGTGCCAACAATGGCAAAATCACGACATGGTCTCACCTGTTATCACAGGTCATTTATGGCAGTAACTTATTTTGCAAGGTCATGTTCCCATCTACCAATACAGGATCCCAGGTTCCTCCATACTCACCATCCCACCCCCATCCAATATTTTTCACAGTGTCCCAAGGAGATATCTCATATGCACATGAGAGAAGTCTGATGAGTTAGTATATGGCACACACTGCTTTTTCTTCCTCTCCATTCCAGCTTCCCGCTGCTGGGCGGCCTTGGGTTTGCTGGATGGTGCTGTCTGTGGGCACCACTGCCAGTTCTGATGAATTCTACTGCACTAAAGATAAGACCCTGCTTATCAACCAAGCACTTCCTAATTCCCGAAAGAAGATGTTGTTTCATAAGATCTCGTTTCCACTGGGGCTACTTCCCCTTCCCCTTCCATTGTTCTAGTGATTCGATCCTTAGAAGTGTCAAGATTGGTCCCTACAACTGTAGGGACATAGGCTGTAGAGTGTGCCAAACACCCCGTGGGGTCTTACAGAATTTTGGGGGAGGGATTCTTTCCATTTTCACACATGGTTCCCCTCTCTCTGAAGTATCTGACACGGGGAACTAGGGACAATCCTGTGTTATTCCCCAAATCACAACCCCCCCATCCCAAAGGAGGCCAAGCTTGTATCCCTGACTTCCTCATCTCTCAGGTGGGCTTTCTCCCCCAAGATATAACTCTGCCCTGGTGAAAACACACATGTGGCAATTCAGTCCCTGAGATGGATGGCATCAAGCTGACTCCGTACCCCCCATGTATGATAATTGGTGACATGATATGGAGAAGTCTTTAAGAGCCTCATTAAGTGACTGCAGCTGAAAAGAAAGGTCTTATGTATTAAAACTCTTAGTTATGAGAGGTGGGAACACTGATCTAAGATAGCTTTTTAAACAAGAGAAATTTGCTGGTTCATGAAATTAAACAGTCAAAGGGATCTACTTCTACAGAGCTTGATCCAAGACTCTGACAATGTGATCAGGACACAGTTTCTCACTTTCTATTTCTTGGCTCCACTTCTTCAGCTCTGTGATAGGGTGGGTTGGTACCAAGGTAGCTGCCAACATATCCCAGTATTACCTCATTCTCTACCAGATACTGTACTATGTACTACCAGCAAGAAGAAGAGAAAGTAAAAATTTCTCTTTCCCAGAATGTCTGGCAAAATATCCTCTCATGTCTCATTGGCTGTGATTAGGGTATTTCCTTTAGCCATTATGATGGCCAGGGCAACACAATGTACTAAATGGCTTAGGATTGTGATCCTTGTTCCACCCGTGGATCAGTCAACTCTACTTGCAAGCATATGACTGAGAGTGGGTAAGGGAGCTATTACCCAGAGGATAATCAGAATACTGTTTTTAAAAGAGGGGAGGATAGAAGCTAATGGTCAAAATTCAAAAGTCAATATTACACACAAGTTTTAGTCCTAAGATATTATTATGGTTGTGTTAGTACAAAGGTCATTTAACAACATGGAGTAGGGTTACTTGCACTGTTAAGAGAGCTTGATGGATAACTAGCCTTTGGGTTTGAGACTCAGTACTAAGTGTGTGGGAGTAGGAACAAGGAGGCAGGTGGTTTGGGGCTGGGGCTCCAGATACCTAGGAGAATGTCTACAAATGACCTATCTCCCAGTGAATGGGGTAGGTGTAACATAGTCAAACCATATAAGATAAAAACGGGGGACTATAATGTGGAAAATTAAAAAAAAGAATTTTAAGAAAATAAAAACGCTGCACATGTAATCCATGGGTTGAGAATTGCCAAGTCAAGACTAGGAATTCAGAAGCTAGCTAAGAAAATATAGGCACATTTAAATATATAAGAATCAAGAGAATTTGTATCACAGACGATCCAATAAATAAAATCACAGGCAAATGTCAGAGCTTGAAAAACGTAACAGATTTTAAAAGAGGTGGCATCTCTAACACACAAAATCTTCTTAAAATTGTCAATAAGTCAAACAATCCCACAGAAAAGTAGGTAAAAGATACGAATAGACAAATCACCGAAGAGCCCATTTAAATGGCCAAATGCATTTTGTAAATGCTCAAGTTCTCTAGTAGTCAGGGAAATGCAAATTAAAGTAACAATGAGATGCCATTTTATAACCATCAGACAGACAAATTAGTAAGAATTATCACACCAAGTGATGGTGGGCTGGTGGGGATGTGATGGAAAGGGTATTCTTACATATGATGACAGAAATGTGATGTGTTATAGCTGTTTAGGAAAGCAATTTAGCAATAATTATAAAAATTGAAATTACATTTACTATTCAGTTCAGCAATTCTACTCTTGAAAATTATTTATCTCATAAAAATTAAGGCATCAATACATGAAGATATGAGTGTGTGCATGTATGTGTATGATCATTGTTCCCCCCTCCAAAAAAAATTGGAAACAACGTAAGTGCTCATCAGTAAGAGAACAGCCAAACTATTATGGAATAGTCATAGCATAGAGTAATAAAGAGAATGACCCAGAGCTATACCAGTTGACTTGATTTTTTTTTTTACAGTTTTGTTAATGGGTAAGTTAGGAAAACTGTTAAACATGATATAATATAATGTAATATAATATAGTAATACAGAGTCTAATAAAATACAGACTATAGCCTCATTTTATAAAACAACAATGACAATTCTGAGTACTATATTAATACAGAGAAAAATATGGAAGAACACACATTTTAAAAATTGCATACTTAGGGAAGAAACATAGAGGTACAATGAAGGAGAATAATTATCCATCCTGGTTTGCCTGGGGCTGAAGGATTTTCCAGGATGTGGGGTTTTCACTGCTAAAATAGGGCAAATCTCAAGTAAATTGGGTTGGTCACCTAGAGGTGCCAATTATAAGAAAGAGTGGGGAAGAAATGAAAGCCAAAAAAGGAGAAAAAAGGATATGACTGAAATTATGCAATCATGTATACATTCAGGTAAAATTAGATATCTGGGTTGATATTTGTAAAAATAAGTTTTAAAAATATTTATTTTCATAGTTTCTATAGGACTTAGGGAAAGATTTAAGTCCTGGAATTTAGAGGAAGCTACTCTAAAGATATAAGGGATACAGCACCTGGGTGGCTCAGTCGGTTAATGTCTGCCTTCAGCTCGGATCATGATCCCACGGTTCTGGGATGGAGCCCCCAATCAGGCTCCCTGCTCAGCAGGGACTCTGCTTCTCTCTCTCCCTCTGCTGCTTCCCCTGTGTGTGCTCTCCTGCTCTCAAATAAATAAATAATATACAAGGGCTAAAGGCAGCTTAGATTAACAATGAAATATTATTTATTATCATTGAATAAAAGTTCATTAAACACCTATTCTGTGTATTATTTACCAAATGCTAACAAAACACATAGAAGGTAGCCAATAAATGTGCTGAATAAATAAGCAAATGTCTGACCATAATTACAACAAAGATAATTATTATAATAACCACAACATATTATAACATATACACCACACAAGAACACCCCGTGGAAAGCCAAGAGTCAGGCAAAAGCTGAACATTTTTGAGAAAGAATAAGAAGTTTCCTGGGGTCTATGTTTGAGGGCGGGAAGTCGGGGGAGGGGAGGCAAGAAGATGAAGCCACAGGGCTAGGGAGAGAAGAGACGCTGCCATGCCGGGGAGGCTGAATTCATTTTGAAGGCAGCAGGGAGACAGAAAAAGTCTCACGTCAGGGAAGAGACACTATCGGATTTAGTTTTTAGGAAGATAACACAAGCACCAAGATGGCAAATTGACTTTATGTCAAATGCCAGTTCCAATTGATTGGTCATGAGAGCTTGAAGGACAGTGTTAAGAAAGACGGTGTGGTCACCCATGTCTGGGCTTAGCAGTAAGAGCCATGACCGATTAGCAATGTCTACTGCAGACAAGGCGAGAGGAATGGTGATAAAGCCGAGGTGGGTTTCCCCATGCTGAATCTACCAGCAACACAGAAGAGGAACTGCCTGGGAGAGATCATTGCCAGGAAGAGCAATCTCTCCTCAAGCTGAGGATGCCACTGACATCACAGAGGCAGAGTGGAAGAACCAGATTCAGCAATCTCAGAGGTGAAATTGGTAGGACCTGCTGAGGGGATTTAGGAATGGAAGAGATCCAGGCATGAAGGGGATCTCCAGCTAATAAGCAACTTTCAGACCAGGATTGCTTTATGATCTTGGAATCAAAGTCACTTGGCTCCCATACACACCTCCTGGAGCACACAATGACTCAGCAGTCCCGGGAGCTGCCAGGACACAGCCAACGATTCCTGCCACCAACTCGCTTTCCGGTGTCTGGTCCTGGCTGCTCACCCCAGCAGGCCTTGTGATTGATTCTCCAGAGCAGCTCTCAGAAGTTGAAAGTTCCTTCTAGCGCTGAAAACAGGAAGCAGCCTCCACTCACCTGGCCCAGGGGCCAGGAAGGAGTGTGTGAGCTCCGACACACCAGTGGTGTGAGTTCCCATTATGTCAGCAGTGTTTACCATCACCGGGCACTTCCCATGACATAGGAGCATGGCTAAATCTCTTCACCAGCAGCGAGGAAATGACTAACCTCAGGAAATCATCCCTTCCCCCCACCCCCACCCCCTGATCACCCAAAATGGAGATGCTCTTGGACTTTCACTAAAAATATCAACACCTAAAAATAAAGCCTGTCAGCGGGGCTCTTGCCTCAGGAAATCCTGACCAAAGCTCATCTTACATCACGGCCAGCCCTCCTCAAAGTGGCCCCTCACTGCCACACCCTACCTGTCCTCTGAGCTTCAAGTTCATTTTGAAATCCATCCACACCTGCCATTTCCCACAACAAGAGAGCAAAGAATTGCTGGCCACGGTTGCATCAAACAAGCGCCTTCCTGAGGGATGAGTGGACTTCCAAAACTCCTCCACCAGCACCAGCACCCAAGTGGATTTATTTCCTGTCTGGTTGACTTCCTCCAGCCTCATTACAGTTTCAGAGTCATTTTCCAGAGCAGGAAAGAGAGTGCGGGAGCGTGGCCTTTAGTAGCCTCGAGTGGACATGCAGCGGCTGACCTGGAGGAGAGAGTGTCTCAATGAAGCCATTTGTTAGCAAGCCATTGACAGGCACTTAACGTGTGTGGTAGAGGCGCTGCTCTTGCTGCTGGTTCCTGGGGCGCTCCGTTCGCTGCATATTCGGCCCCACGCTAAGAAGCCACTGCTAATGTCATCATTTGCATTTGGGGGCTCCTGATGTGCTGTATTGATCCAGAAGCCGAGTTGGGAAGAAATGTCTGAACCCCAGTCCAAGAGGGAAGGATGGGAGATGTGAGAAGTAATTACTGAGGCAGTCCTTCCTAACTCCTACATTACAGGAAGGTTTCCTAATAACCGCACCGAGTTACTAGGTTTACTTCCCAAACAAGGAGGCACCTCATTACCAAATAAGGGGTCTCACTCCACCGGGGAGTAGCACAGAGTGGTGGATAAGGCCTTTCAAGTTAGACTCCCGGGTTGAAATTCCATTTTCACTAAGTACTGTGTGACGGAGAGCAAATCACTTGGGTTCTGCAAGCCTCGGGTTTCTTGGTTGCAAAATGGGGGCTCGTTCTGAAGATGGATTAAAATAAGAAATAAACAGTGTTCCATGACACAGTCAGTGCTCGGGCGATGGGCCTACCAGTTCTCTTTACTGAGGGCTTACCACAGGCAGAGGCTTTAACCCACTGAACCACCCAGGCTCCCCGATGCTCACTGGTCTTAAGTAGAATTTCCACTCTGTGAGAGCCGGGATCTTCGCCCCTCGTGCTCAGTGAGGACCACAAGTGCTTGGAACACTGGCCAGCAGGTGGTAGCCTCTCAATAGTTATTTGCTAACTTTGTCCTCTTGTTCTCCAAACAGCTTAAAATGTGGGTATCTTGTATGGGGCATAGATGTCTCATTTTCATACCTCTAAATACAGTAGAGTTAAGGGCTCATTTCAGACGTTGGTTGTCATTCTAGGCTGTCACTGTAGTCAATGACTTTATTCCAAACATCTGAGGGACTCAAACCCAGGTCACACGCATCAAGTTCTGCTTCGCGAATTTCTCTGAGGCCCCACGACGGTGCAGAGTACTATTTATTACTTAACATTCAGAGTGGCCCGGTAATATCGCAAAGCTGGACAGACTGCCACAGTCAAGAACTCAGCCCTTTTCCTCCCAGCTAACTACACACACACCCCACCAGATTTGGGGGCGAGGTAGGGAGGGGGGCGGTTTCTTGGTTTTTGAGGGTCATGACAGACTAGATCCCCTAGGGGGCAGTGTGCGCACATGTTTCAGCCAAGCAAGGCGCACATTTTATGGCCGCTGAGGTCATCATGACAGCCGCAGATTTAGGAGGCTGAGAAACAAAATTCACTTATGAAGTTGTTCTTTAGGTAGAGCAGAATAAAGGTGGACTGAAAGAATTGCGCAGTAGAGAAAAACCTGGTGACGCAGCAGAAATTGGGGGGATGGCAATTTTAAAGGCTCCAACCACCGAATTGCCTGAGGTTGAACGCAGGAATGATTTCACATGCTCCTTAACGTCTGCTAAAGGGTTTTTAATATTTTTATTTATTACCTTTTACATTTCCTGTTTCTGAAATCCGTGCAGAATTGTGTTTCATTTTCTTACCTAGTCTGAGTGGCAGTTTAGATTCAATTAAAGTTAACCAGTTTTAATTGAGTAGTAATAGTTCAAACTGTATTAAGGGCTGTAACACACTGAGTGGTGACTTAGGAGGCATTCTTTAATTATTTACATTGCATTATTTAATGCTCCCACATCTCTATGAGATGAAGACTATTCTCACCTTACAGATGAGGAAGCGAGGGTGTGGGGAGTTTCTGGAACTCACTCAGTATCCCCAGCCTAAAAGTGGAGTGCAGAACCCATTCTCTTCATTATTTTACTAGTTTACCATCCAAAGAAGTGCTTCTCAGACTTCAATGGGTACACATATGACCTGAGAATCTTGTTAAAATGCAGAGTCTAGGGGGCGCCTGGGTGGCTCAGTCTGTTAAGCATCTGCCTTCAGCTCAGGTCCAGATCCTGGGATTCTGGGATGACCCCCTGCTTGTGGAGTTCCCTGCTCCGTGGGGAGTCTGCCTCTCCCTCTCTCTCTGACCCCCCCATTGTGCTCACACACACACTCTCTCTCTCATGAATAAATAAAATCTTTTTTTAAAAATGCAGATTCTAACTCAGCAGTTCTGAGTGGGGCCTAAGAGTCTGCAATTCTAAGGCCACTGCCAACGCTGCTGGTCCATTTCGAGTAGCAGGATCTTAGAGGAGAGTGTGTGCTAGAGGATAGGGGTGGGGTTTCGATAAAGATATGCACAACAGGGCGCCTGGGTGGCTCAGTGGGTTAAAGCCTCTGCTTTCGGCTCAGGTCATGATCTCAGGGTCCTGGGATCGAGGCCCGCATCGGGCTCCCTGCTCGGCGGGGAGCCTGCTTCCCCCTCTCTCTGCCTGCTCTCTGCCTCCTTGTGATCTCTCTCCCTCTGTGAAATAAATAAATAAAATTAAAAAAAAAAAAGATATGCACGACACCATCCCTGCCCTCCGGAAGATTACATCTACAAGCAACAATAAGACGAGTGCCCACGCAAGAATATGAACATCATATTCAAGACAGAATGTGTACATCAAGGGCCACAGAGGTACAAAGGCAGAGCAATTCAACAGATACTGAGTGAGGGACTTTAGAGTAGGACAGTGCACCGAAAGCTGTGGGAGAGATGAGCAGAGTGAACAAGGCAAAGCTGCTTCTACCCACAGGGCACCTGCAGGCCGGTGGGGAAAAGCCAGGGGCCACACAAAGGACCCTAGGGCAGGCCCAGGCTTCACAAGGGAGCCTCCCAGCAGGGCTGTGGCAACGGAAAGGAGGGGTGAGGCGAGGTGGGTGAGAAGCTCATCTGTGACTGGAATTAGGAGGCAGTATATTAAGAAGATCTCAGCTGGCCATGGGCCTAGAGGAAGGCTTCATGCCTTCATGGTGTTCAAGATAAACCATGAAAGACAGATGGAGTTTTGACAGTGGATATAGGAGGTTATTTCAGGAAGAAAAACCGATGTAAGCCTAAGTTCTGAAATATAATAGTACAAAAAGCTAATTCGGGGATGAGCACATCGTCCCGCTTTCCTTCTGCACCCTGTAGGGAAAGTTATGCTGGAAATCATGTTTTAAGGCAGTGAGTCTCAATTCATATTAAGAGTCACTTTAGGAGGGGCGCCTGGGTGCCTCAGTCCTTAAGCTCCTGCCTTCAGCTCAGGTCGTGATCCCAGGGTCCTGGGATCGAGTCCCGAGTTGGGCTCCCTGCTCAGAGGAGAGCCTGTTTCTCCCTCTCCCTCCACCTTCTGCTCTGCCTACTTGTGCTCTCTCTCTGTCAAATAAATAAATACAATCTTTCAAAAAAAAAAAAAGAATCACTTAAGGAGCTGAAAAAGATTTTCATGCTGGGACCCTATTCTCAGAGATTCTAATTTCATTGGTCTGGGGGTAGAGCTGGGAATGAGGATCTTCTAAAATCTTCGTATTTTAAATCAGATGATGTGTAAGTGCAGTCAGGTTTGAGAACCATTACCCTAGAGCAGCGGTTCTCAAAGTGAGGCCCCAGGACCAACAGCATCAGCATCACCTGGAAATTCGAGAGAAATGCAAATTCTGGAGCCCTCCCCCAGACCCACTGCATCAGAAACTCTGGGGGTGGAGCTTAGAATCTCTAGTATAACAAACCCTTCTGGTGACTCTAATGTAAGTCGAAGTTCGAGAACCCATACTCTAGGACCTTGCTATCCCAAGTGTGGTGCATAGATGAACTACACAGATATCACCTAGAAGTTAATTACAGATGTCCGATCTTAGCCCTCACCCCGAGGCCCATCCAAGAATCAGAACCGCTCTTTAACAAGATCCTCAGGTGATGGGTATGTAAAGTTTGGGAATCACTTTAAATTTCGGGATGAGAAAGCTGAACTCTTTTTAGATAGTAATGGGGGAGCAGCTGAAAGCTATAAGGCAGTGACATAACTCCGGGCTTTCGGAAGAAAAGATCGATCATTGTATTTAGGGTTAATTAAGTGAAACAGATCCCACAAGATAGTCATAGAAATTACGCTTGCCACTTATACCTCCCCGGACTTTCTTCCAGGCTCCGGCAGAGAGCTGTGCGCCGGCTGGGGCGGTGGACGGAGGACTGGCTCGCTCGGAGCGCCTTTCCCGCTGGAGTCCTGCCAGCCATTGATCCAACAGTGGGCGTCAGCTCCGCAGTTCCATTCCACTCGGGCCCCAGTTCCAGCTTGTATAATATTTCTGATAATAAGAGAGCCTAAATGAAGCATCCTTTTAGAGGCCTTCACTGTTAATTTGGCGCAGGGAAAAAAGCCAGCACATTATACTGGGTTTTCCAGTCATTCCGCTTGTGCTGTATAGACTCTTTGAATAGATGTCCATAATGAGATTACTCAAAATGGAATTCATTACCTGACCTAAGATTTATTGCTTTTTAACTACAGATACAAGGCGAGCCACCCTCTGCCCCCGGAGTCGGCTGTGGGATGGCCGGCGCTTCTCTGTTGCAGGCTGGGCGCGGGAAAGCGGGCGGAGGGAACCCCGAGCCGGTGCGGGGTCGCAGACTAAGAGCGGCGGGAACAGTGCGGCTTCATTAGGATGGGCGTCCGGGAACCCCAGGACTCTGTTGCTAAGTTCTGCTTCCACAGTCTCACCACGGGGACGGTGGATGGGCCAGTCACCTCCCCACTAACATAATTGGAAAGACGCTCAGGAGCCCCGAAATGCCGAAGGGCTGTAAATTAGCAGTGTTCAATCCCGATGAACATTAAAGGGAGTGTGTCGTTAACTCCTCCACACGTGCTGCTCACAGAGCCTTCCCACTGGGGGCTTTTGGCTCGGAGCATTACAGGCCCATTTGTTCTGCCTGGCTTCTCCATCAGGGCAGGGACCTCAAGGTGAGTTAATAGGCCTGGCTTCTCAGCACTTTATTTTAATCTGTATTTACCATCATCCTATATATTTTAACCAACCTCTGGTGCATGGCACGGCGTTGAGCACTGCACAAAACAGATAAGAGAGACCGGGCCCTGGCCTCGCTGGCAGAAGGCCGCGACTGCGTTCAGGGCAGTATCGAGGATGTCCTGTCCTGCACGCTGGTTTATGATGCTGCCTGGTCCCTGCATGGTTTTACCACCTGTCACAAGTCTTCCAAGGTTTCCTCTTCCTACCCCACCTTGGGCCACCTCCAACTAGACCGGCAAGAGCAAAAGGAGGTCCTGTCCGTGCAGTCGCCTCTTAAAAACCACTGTAACCACTGCCTGCTCTATTTTCTCCATCCTTCCCCGCCCCACCCCTGTCCTACGTCTACTCAAGCGCTCTCCGTCTGGCGTGCAGTGGAAAACCATTGCCCATGGTAGCTCTACAGGAGATAATAACCTTAAGTAGATGATACTTACACGGATAATAGGATAAAGTAAAACAGGATGGGCAAATTGATAATTGCAGATTAGGAGGAAATATTATTAGCAAGCCAAACAAAAGCGAAATTCAGGGGTAATAAGCGTGACGTGTTAGAATGGCGAAGAGTGACATATTTTCATATACAAGTCTTTATCCCTGAGGCAAGAGCCTTAGAAGCCTCCTATGTGTTGGGGAAGTATATCTTAAATGCCACATTCTATTTGTTTAAAGATTTCACATTTCAAAAGCAAAAGGAACTACTGCTGTAGATATTCTTTTTTACCGTGGCTTTAGGAGCTCACAGGGCGGGGAATGTCAGCCTAGGTTATAATATTGCCCTGGACAATTGCAGGGCAAGCCACTGGGCTGAATTCTTGTTATTATTCTAATTTGAATGTAGACCTTGTCAGATAGCCAGGCATATTTTTAAAAATGCAAACGAATGGCCATCATCATCTGATCTTCCTGAGACAAACATGACAATGACACAGCATGCTCTTAAAATCCATGTTTGTGCTATCAAAATAATGAGACCGTGGCCCAGGCTGCCTGATAATTTCAACTATCTTTTAGTCAATTTGGATTGTCACTTGGGCAACATTATAGACAGAACTGGGATCAGCTGTTTAGATGGATGGAAAATGTCGCATTTTCCTCTTTTTGGTGAATACAATGGTATGAGCTTCTCTGAGTCCCACGACTAATCTAAGGCAGAGTGTACCTCTAACACTGGCCCTCCATGCTGACCGTGGTGCTGGGACCCACCCACATGATACTTTTGGCCTGGCTTAAAGGCGAAATCATCAGGTAAATCTTTGCCAATGAACTGGATGCCCATGGGTATGGATTCTGTGAATGCCCAGGGCAGGAAAGCCATCCCACTTTCCACCTCCCCTCTGTTGGACGCTCTTCAGAGGAGATCAGATGGATACCTTCAGGGCCTCTAGTGAATTTCCAGTACTTGTCCAGTGACATCTCAAAACATAGGCCAGTGTGTCCCTGCTTGCCCTTGCCTAGGCTGGGGACCGCTAGAGGCTTCAATATAACGTTCCAGAATGGCGCATTCAGTTTGTGGAATTATTGAGCAGGGGACCTAAGCTTGCTGATTTCTGTTAGTGTTTGTTGATCCTACATTGTAACATACCACAGAACAACACCGAGACTCTTATCTGAAACAATTATTCATTATCCATTGCTGGAATATGCTTAGATTGAAGAAATTGGCTGAAGGCTGGGGAGGAGGGGTGGAAAGGATGCAATGAACAAAATCCTAAAAGAGAAAACATCTTGTACCCTAACATATCTTAAAAGTTTAGGAAAACACAAACACACTTCTGCCAGATGACTTTAGTTCCTAAAATAACCACTTCTTTTTTTGATTATGTAGGTAAATAATGAGTCCTTGCTCCTATAAAAGAGTCAAACATTTATGTGCATTTATAAAGAAAAATTTGAAAGTTTCCCTTTGTGTCCCCTCCATTCTTTCTAAACTCTTACCTCCTTTCCAGGGAAAGCAGATGCTTCCTTCCAGGTCTTTTCCTATGATTTTTTAATACCCATGCATGTATGTATATAGCTTTAAAAAAATAGGACCATTCCAGGGCACCTGGGCAGCTCAGTCAGTTAAGTGTCCAACTCTTGGTTTTGGCTCAGGTCGTGATCTCATGGGTTGTGGGATCGAGCCCCACATCTAGCCCCACATTGGGCTTAATGCTCAGTGGGGAGTCTGCTTGAGACTCTTTCCCTTTCCCTCTGTCCCTTCCCCACTCACACTCTCTTTCACTCTCAAAAGTAAATAAATAAATAAGATATATTTTAACAATAGGATCATTCCATACACACTGTTCTGTAACTTGATTGACCATTTAATATGATCTGATGATTTTTTTCTACATTAATACATATAGCAGGGACCCATTCCCTTTAACAGCCCCCCTAATGCTCTATATTAAAGGTGAATCATCATTTATTTACCTGTTATCCTACCGACTATTATTAATGATTTTACTTTATTTTTCAAATTTCAAACTCTGAACATTCTGGAACCCATGTGCAAGTATATTTTCAGAATGTGTTTGTAGAGTACAAGTAGTTTTACAATTTTAATGACTGTGGCCACAAAGTCTCCCCAATTATATTGGGATTTTTGTAGTTTCATAGTCAGGGTACTCTCCAAATATATTCTCCTAGAGACAGTAGGTTCAGCACTTTGGAAATAAACAGAGCTGGGTTTTCATCTTAGTCACTTCTGGCACGTAGTTCCCTGGGCAAGTTACTTGAACTTGCTAAGTTTCAGTCTCCTTGCACAGGAAATGAAGCTAATATTAATGGATCCTTGAGGGCTGTTAGAAGATAAGTGTGATAATGTGTAAAAAGCACTTAGCACATAGTAGGTGTCCGGTGAGCCATGGTTATTAATGAGTTCAGACATGAGCTGAATCACACAACTTGAGAGAAGTACAGTAACCAGCAGTTTCAGAAACAGAAGAGATGTCCTGAGATTTAAAAAAAAAAAAAATTCTGAGGCGCCTGGGTGGCTCAGTTGGTGAAACACTTGATTCTTGGTTTTAGCTCAGGCGGCGATCTCACCGTGATGGGATGAAGGTCTACATGGTATTCTGCACTCACCCCAGAGGTGGCTTCTTCAGATTTTCCCTCCCCTTTCCTCCCGCTCACTCTCTTTCTCTCTCAGGTAAATAAATGAAATCTTAATAACAAATTCAGATGAATCTATACATAGAAGCCACATTTTGCTGGTTTTGAATTTCATCGGTGTTTCTATCTCCTTCTTATTAGAACCACAAAAAGCCGCTCATTGTATTTGCTTCCTCAATCTTTGATCTCTATCTGTCCATTAGTCTCAAGAAGTAAATTCAGCACAGACGGGACCACTAGTTTATGTCTGGATATTTCATATGACATGGAGGTTTATGCAAGGAGTTAGGCTGTGTTAATCACATGACGGTTAACTGGCATTGCCTGAACACACACTGATGTAGATGTCCACCCTAATCACTCCTGCTTCACTAAGAAAGTTGTCTTTCCCTGTGTCATCTCCCACTGCCTCTGTGGCCAAGTTCGTCTATATGGTTGTCTCTTCCTCAGCTTCTCAGCTTTGTGTTACAGTGTGATTGCTGGCACCGGTTGCCTTTCATATTTGGGAGGGAGTGCTGCTAAGAAAACAGTTATTTTTAAATTAATTGACCTCATTGCAGTCCTAGCATTTAGCTCTTGTAGTAAACCTCCTATGTACCCGATCACTCAGATTTAGAAGGAAATATCTGCCCTATCAGTCTAAGTCATAGCCAGGGCAGGATCCTTCATTTATTGCCCAGAAATCACTTGGGGCTTATAAACAAGGAATGACTTCCAAATCTCCATGTCTGGTAATATCCCCATTGCTCTCAGCCTTCCCTCACCTACTTTTTCCTCTTAGTGCCCAACTGCCATCCACAAAAGAAAAGCAAGGGCAAATATAAAGGGATGCTTCTGGGAAGCCCTTTTATTTAAAAAATGGTTTTTTTATGGCTTTAAGAAGAAAGGTATAATTCAAAACCAGCAAGATGGCGCAGCTGCAGCTGACATTTGGCAGAGGTGCCTTGAAGCCTTGCTCGGCGCTTGGAATGGCACAGTGGAAAGAGGAGAAGGGCATCACAGTGAAAACAGCCTCTGGCCCCTCCACCTTGTCATTTGCCAGGTGGGTGACCTTGACCTGCTGCCTCCGTACACTTCCTTCATCTCACCAATAAAATGTTGGTTATTGGTATTTGTATCTAAGAACCCAGGGTCTGGAACAGGCTGTCTGAATTCAAATCCTGGGTCCACCACCCATTACCTAGGTGACTTCAAGCAAGTTCCTTACCCTGTGAATGTGCTTCAATCATTTTTCAGTGGGGACGATAACTGGATGTCAGGGGATTCTTTAGCGAAGCAATGGATAATAATACGTCAATGTAATATCCATTCATATTATTCTTGGCAAACTAAATTGCAAGATATTTGTACCACATCCATAAAAATTCATTCTGGTGTGAGTGACATGGATTCCTGCACCCTCCCTTTTCACTTTTACACAGTCTGGTTTAAAAATATACCTAGGTCCATAGAAAAATCTCTGGAGACATGCAATGCCATTCCTTATTAATATGTTGGGATTGTATTGATGAGGCAACATGCAACCAGTGGACCTTGGGCCTCAGCCAGAGCAGTCATTTCTGAAATAACAAATGGACCTCATTATAGGGTGGTTTTACCTAAAAGGTCAGCCTATGCCATATAACTGGAGGCTGACGTTGTGGGAAGCTTCTAGTGTATTATATTGCATGTCAATATTAACACGTGTTCTCTTACTGCTATGTGAATTTTAGAGCCCTTAGCTTTCTATTCTGTGCGCGCGCACACACACACACACACGCGCGCACGCTTCTAACTGGGACTGCTAGTCACCTCACGTCCCATGCTTCTGAAAGCTGACTTTATTGGTTAGGGACGCCTATTTTTCAGGCTAGTTGCACTGTTGAAATGAGTCCTTGCTGCTTGCAAGTCTTGTTCCATAATTTCATTTGGCTGAGGCAGGAGACAAGTACCTCATTTTAATTAGAATTTCCAGCAAACTGCATTATGTTGTTGTGTGTTATTCCAAAAAACGATACCACATCAAGGACAGTTGTTGATGGGGTAAAGCATCCTGTTTATTCTGCCGAAGAAATAAAAATCCTTTCACTCACTTCTCAAGCTCTCTCACCCTGCCACTCCTCATGTATCCCATGGGACAAAAAGATGTGCCCCGAGGCTCTCCAAGCCAGTGAAATGTGTGACACAAGATGCCAGGTAATAACCACAGGCACATGAAAATGGAGCATCACTGTGTCATTTAGAGGGAAGATCTTGGGTTTTATCCTGCTCTTTGCATCTCTGCTGGCTTGCCACAAATCACAGAACCCTCCGAGGGATCGCTTTTCTGCCTGTTGCTCCAAGCAAGGTCTTCGCTTCGTTGAGGAGAACTGAGGCTGTGCTGTTTTAGACCTGCAATTAAGTCCCTGCTGCTCTCCAAACCAATGAGTTTTTCCAAGTAGTAATCTAATTTATTTTTCCCATTTTCCAAGTAATGCCAGGGTAAGCGCGTTCATCATTTTAGACTCACTGCTTCTAATTCCTAATTCAGGCTTGTTTGTTCAGTAGAAGGTAAACAACCCCCAAGCTATCACCCACCCCCATTTATTTGGAAGGAGAGAGTTTCAGTGGGAGAAGATAAATAGCATGTCAAACATGGTTTGGAGGGGCTGCAACTGAATAATTTCTAGTTTCCTATCTCCTATTTCCTATCTCCAGCCTGTCTCCAGCTGTTGTGGCCCAGTGTGACTCTGGCATCTGTGTGCTGGCTTGGCTGAGCTGCTATTTAGTCAAATCAGATCAATACCTTTAAGCATTTGTCTGATATAACAATCTCAAGCTAGTCCAGGAATTCACACTTTGAACTACATGGGTGGGGATGCCTTGTTTCTAGTTATCTGTCCATGAACGCATCAACTGGTTGATACCTGTAATCCTAAGATCTCTTAGAAAATAAAAGGCAGGCCACACTTAGAGAACTGTTGGAGTCAGATGGCCCTAGGGGTGCATCAGTCCAATTCCACAAACAATGATTGGGTGCTGCTGTAAATGAGGAAACATAGGAGATATAAAGATCAGTATGACATAGTCCCAATTCTCAAGTATAATTTAATATCAGGCTATAAAAACATCAGTAGGTAATTAATTGTTATTTAGATTTGGCCTCACTCCAAAAGAATCTTAGAAGAGTACTTGCAAAAAAACATGCAATAGGTTAAAATGTAATAAAATAAGATTACGTGAGAAGGGGTTGGGGGAAATTTAAGGGTGGAGCAAATTCAAATGAAGCTGGAAGTGAAGTAAGTTCAGAGAATATACACCAGGGGAAATAATGCTTACCAATGTTAGGACATAAATTCATCTTGGCGCTTTCTGGAAGCCAGCACAGAAGTAGAAGCAAAATTGGCTTATTGTATGATTGACAATGTCTATATTGATCTCGCTCCAGAAAAGAAGGGCTCCACCAGGTATGGAAACTACACACATCTTTCTCACATAAAGAGGAATTTCATTTATGCTAATTGGTATCCACAGCTTACTTACAGAAAACACAATCATGATTATCACTAGCTGGGAGCAAGGACAATTTGTTGCTTATGATTTGTCATTCCCTGATCACCTTCTTCCTTGCTTCAAACACCCCCTTCTACTATCACATGTACACACACCAGGGCTGAAAATTCTAGATATTAATTGGCTGTCTCAGAGTCCCTTGGACATGTGACTGAATTGTGGCCAATGGGATCAAAACAGTAGGATGCTGGGAAGCTCCCTGTCTGTTGATAAACACCAAGTCTGGATATGTTTACCCTTCTTCTAGAAGGAGTGAAAATACTATAAACATAGGTGAGACTCATGAAAAAAAATACAAAGTGTAAACAAATGGAAATATTTGACTCAAAGAAGGAGGTTATCTCTGAAAATAATCTACTATAAGATTCAGAAGATAAATCAGGAAACCACTGGGAATCCTTGAAAACAATGCAAGAGAACAGGCCACTATAATTCAGGAGTTTAAGGAGACCGAAAGCTTAGATTAACAGTGAGATTAACAGATCAACAGAATTGACAGGGATCCCAAAAGATCTAAAAAGTTAATGAGAATTCCTGGTAAAGTTGGAACTTTGAACTAACATCCCATTTTGCTTCCTCCCAAAGCCCATATAATGCTATTATACAATAGAGACATATACATACATTTATCTCCACGTGGGAAGAGAAAATAGAAAAGAAAAGAACAGTAAAATTTTGACACTGGAAACCAGACAGACATGTGGAAACTGACTTAATAGATTTGAGAAAACCAAATTCTAAACTGTAGTTAAGAAAAACTGAGAATCAACCCAACCAACCACAGACTGCCTCAGGAGACTCAGGAATTAGCAGCACCAGCATTTCTAGAAGACAGGATGAAGAGGGGGAAGATTACAGAAAAATTAGGAGGTCTGGGAAAGTCAAGAGACACTAAGGTCTACTGCACTCCCCTGACATGCTGTCACTAAGTGCTCTCTTTGCCCCAGCAGGAGCCTGCAGTTTATGTGATGGAATAAAATGAAGACTCTCTAGGCTGGGGGACACAAATGGAGACTCCAGCAGGTTCTGTACCAGATGCAGAAAGATTAAATACATGTTTGCATTCTGAATGCTAGGATTTAGTCCCTTCTTCCATTGGCACCCAGAATGCAGGCCTTTATTTTCCAGGAAAGAAATAGATGAGCCTTCTCTAGGGGATAGGATCATCCCATGGTACCAAAATCCACACCCCCCAATCCTGACAATGGGAACAGTAAAAGCTTTTCAATGATTCACAGAGGACAAAGAGCACCAAGGCACTTGGAGAGCTCCCCATCAGTCCATTAGAACCCCCACTCTTAAACACAAGCAAATAATCAAAGTTTCCCATAACCAACCCCCCAAGCACCTAGTTTAAAAGACAAAGGAGAAAACAAGAGAAAAAAGGAAACTGAAAGAAAAAGACACCCTGCAGGAAGAAAAGACCATTAAAAATTAAAATGTAACTAATCTCACCCAAAAGATAAAATAAGTTGCATGCATAAAACAAGAGCAGGATACTCTAAAAATTGAACGCAGAAACAGAGAATGTAAAAGATCCTTTGGATAAATGCAATTGTAAAAATGGAATTCACATGACTAGTAGAAGTCTCAATCATATTATGAAACTTTAAATCCGT
This sequence comes from Ailurus styani, assembly GCA_002007465.1. Taxonomy (NCBI): domain Eukaryota; kingdom Metazoa; phylum Chordata; class Mammalia; order Carnivora; family Ailuridae; genus Ailurus; species Ailurus styani. The sequence goes on from LNAC01000216.1 coordinate 1,094,381, forward strand.
TTCATGAAAGATGAACTTCAAAAGTTCCCCTGGCTTCCAGAAGCAAAATCAGAGAGCTTAAAATGACATATATAAAATAGTTATAGAAGGCACATAATGGAAAGCAAACTCAGAGCATCAGTGTTCTTAAAGGGGAAATCAGTTTAAATAGAAGAGAAAAAAATAACCAGAGCTATGAGACAAAGGCTTTTCTGAGCTGAAAAGATATTTGTACATACAGATTGAAAGCACCAACTGCATCCAAACAAATGAATTGCCTTCTAACCAACTTTGGGATTAAAAGAATAAAGGGAAAAATTTGCAAGGCCTTAGGAAAGAAAGGAAGAAAGGGAAAGAAGGAAGGTAAGAAAGAAAGAACAAAAGAAAGAAAGAAAGAAGAAAGAAAGAAAGAAAGAAAGAAAGAAAGAAAGAAAGAAAGAGAAAGAAAGAAAGAAAGAAAAGGAAAGAAGGAAGGAAGAGGAAGAAAGAAAGAAAGAAAAGAAAGAAAGAAAGAAAGAAAGAAGGAAGGAAGAGGAAGAAAGAAAGAAAGAGTGAGAGAGAGAAAGAAATTTTAAAAAGTCAATTACAAAGGAAAAAAAATAAGATGTGATGCCTGGGCTGCTCAGCTGATTAAGCATCTGAGTTCAGCTCAGGTCACGGTCAGAGGGTCCTGAGATAGAGTCCCACATGGGCCTTTGTGCCCAGAAGGGAGCATGCTTCGCCCTCTCCCTCTGCCGCTTGCCCTGCTTGTGCTCTCTCTTTCTCTGGCAAATAAATAAAATCTTTAAAAAAATAAAATATCAGAAGACAATAGATTAACATCTACAGAATTTTTAAGAGAAACTATGTCATCTAAGGGTTTTATACCCAGCCAAATTTTGTGTGTGAAAATATTCTCAAATATGCAATACATGTATCATTCATAAAAATTATTTGAAAAAAATATTTGAAGATTTTGTACTGCTTGAGAGAGAAAACAAACTTCAACATTCTCAAAACGTGAAGGTAATTGTATAAAACGACTGGTTGCAAACATTGAACCATTTAGAACTAAGAGATATTCAACTTGATTCTTGTAAGTGTGGTTATAAAAGTGGATGTCAATTTCCAAATGTGTTTTCAAGTTAGAAGATAAGCAATGGTTTGAAGAAAGAAGGGAAGGGACAGAGAAAAGGAAGAAGAGAGAAAGAGGGAGAGAGCTTTAATCACACTGATAATAATAGAGAAATGGGAAGAAAAGAGGAGTAGGACATAAAATTACCCCTAAGCTCAGTGGTTGTCAAATTTTGCTGTGCATTGGAATCAGCTAGGGATCTTTATGAAACAGTGATCCTGATTTCCACCCTCAGGCATTTTCTTTTAATTGGTTTGGAGTCCAACTTAAAGGTCCTCAGCTACTTCCAATGTGCAGCAACGTTTGGGAACCACTGGCTTAATTCATTAAATAGGAGAAAGCAAGGATGGCAAGAAGATTTCAGCTTACTGTTCCAACTCTTGTTAATTGGTAATGACTGCCTGAGGGCTTTGTTGAGGTCCTGTCCAGGCTCAAAGGGAAAGTGCCCTAGTCCATTTACTCTATCTTCACTGAAAGGGAAGAGAAGGACATCACACATGTGCCATCCCTGGACTCAAAGAGATTTTGAAACTAAAGTACTATTAGTAACTTAAAAAACAGCATAGCTTTCTTCCAAAATACCAGAGATGATGAAAGCAAAGAAAATATAGTCATATAGTAAAAGTCAGTAAACAAAAAAAAGAAGGAAGAGGATGGGGGAGGGGCAGGAGGAGAAGAGAAAGAAGAGGAAGAAGAGGGGAGGAAAGAAAACGTAATAGGAGAATCACAAAGTAAAATGTCAGTATATAATTAAATAGTTTATTAAGCCTACAAATGCAATTGGGAAAATCTCCTTCGTTTAAAAATACTGTCTTTAGATTGCATGAGAAGAAAAGAGAAATTCATCTATGTGACATTTTCTAAAGCCCCATCTGATACAAAGTTGCTAAATAAAAATACACTAAATGATGAGAAAGTAGACAAATATATCAGGCAAATACAATAAAAAAAAACCACTATACCAATAACAAATATGATAGAAACTAAAGCAGAAATATTAAATGAAATGAAGATGTCCTGTCAGAAAGTATACTTCACAATGAATATAAAACTGTCATGAAATTTTATGCATCACATAACATTACATCAAAATACAAAAGTGAAATCTGCTATAAATTAGAAAAAATGGACAGAAGTGCAGTACTAATGGGAAGCTTTAATAATAACTCTTTCACTTTTTGATGGCTGACAAAAAATGTAAATCAAACTTTATAGCACACAAGCATAGAATATACCTTTATTTCCAATACTAATAAAATATCTACCAAATATAAATAAATTAAAGGGTTATGCAGCAATAAAAATTTCAAAAGTACATAGACTAGATATACTGATTAGAAAGTAAAGTCATTGTATTAAAAAAGGATGAAAGGTCACTATTAAGTTAAGGAGAAAATTATGCTGCAGAAAATTTAGAAATTAACAATAAAAAGAGTAGATAACAAAATTTATGGGATGTGCCAAAGCAGTATTCAGAAGAAAAGTCATAGATTTAAATGTGTTTTATTGTGGGTGTTTATGCATGTGATTTTTATTTTCTTTTTTTCTTTTTCTTTCTTTGTTTTTGTTTTTGTTTTTTGTTTTTTGCTAAGGAGGAAAAGGTGGAATAAATGCTCCACATACAACTGATGTCACTATGAGAGGAATGTTCTAATCCAAAGGCAGATTAGGTTGATGTTGAGGGTCATAATGATTTTTAGTGAATTCTGTTTCTGCCCCTTATATTCCTTCTTCAAAAACAAACAAACAAACAAACAAACAAACAAACAAATAAATAAATAAATAAATAAAGTGGTTTCAAATTCCAACCTTAGAGCTATTGGGAGTGATATTTCTCACCATTCTGTCATCTCTGACATTAGTGAAAAGTTTGGGATTCATATATAACTTTTTATCTTGTGTTTTAAATCAAACTTAATTAGTATATGAGAAATGCAAGAAGTAATGAGAAATTATTATAGTACCATTTGTAAATCCATAGCAGAAATAGCTTCTTCTGAACTCACCAGTCTTCATATGGGCTAATCATGTCTTTTCTACTCTACTCCATTTTTCTGAGGGGGAAAAACAGGCACAGAAAGAAAAGTATGTTTTGTGTCAAATAAATTACCATTTCCCACAAGCCAAGCTGCCTGAAAAATTATTTCATGAGAGAGTTAAAACTTTAATAAGGCTAAATGTAAAATATAAAACTACAACTTCTAAAAGAAAACACAAGAGAAAATGTACATGACCTTGGGTTTGATGATAAGTTTTTAAATACAGTACCAAAGGCATAATTCATGAAAGAAAAACTTTACTTTGTATTTTATTAAAATTGGATTTATAACAATTTTGGATTTTATTAGAATTAAAAAATTCTGCTCTATGAAAGACACTGTTGATAGAATGAAAAAAAAAGCTACAGACTTGGAGAAAAATATTTGCAAAACATATATCTGATAGAGGATGTCTATCTAAAATATACCAAAAACCTCTGAAATTAAGAAAACAGCCAACTAAAAAATGAGCAAAAAAATCTGAGTGGACACCTCGCTACAAATGATATACAGATGGCCAATGAGCATATAAAAAGATGTGAGGATGCCTGGGTGGCTAACTTAGCTAAACTTCTGCCTTTGGCTCAAGTCATCATCCCAGGGTCCTGGGAACCAGCCCTGGATCAAGCTCCCATCTCAGCAGGGAGTCTGCTTCTCCTTCTCGCTCTGTCCCTCCCTGCTAATGGCGTGCATGCACACTCTCTCTTTCTCAAATAAATAAATAAAATCTTTAAAAAGGAAAACTCAAACATCATTTGTCATTAGAGAAATTTAAATTAAAACAACAGAGCAATACCAATACATTCCTATGATAAAATGGCAAAAAAAAAAAAATGCACAAATTACTGACCAGGATTCATAGCAACAAAACTCTCATCCATTGCTAATAGGAATAAAAATGTATAGCCACTTTCGAAGACAGTTTGGCTGTTTCTTCAAAGCTAAATGTACTATTACTAAGCAATATAGCATTCATGCCCCTAGATATTTACCCAATGGATTTAAAAACACGGTCACACAAAAATCTGCAAGATAATGTTTATAGAAACTTTATTCATAATTGTCCAAAACTAGAAGTAATTTAGATGTTCTCCAATAGGTCAATTGATAAACAAACTGTGGTACATCCATACAAAAGAATACTACTTTTCAGTGATAAAAAGGAATGAGACAGCAAATCATGCAAAGATGTGGAGGAAGCTTAAATGCATGTTGTAAGTGAAAGAAGGCAGTCTGAGAAAACAATATACTCTGTCGATTCCATTTATAGATACTCTGGAAAGAGTAGAACTATAGAGAAGATAAATAGATCAGTGGATGGTAGGGTTGGGGTTGTTGGTGGGGAAGAGTTGAATAGGAGAAACACAGAGGGATTTTTCCTTGGTGAAACTATTCTGCATGATACTGTAAAATGGATATGTGACACATTTATCAAAACCAACAGACTTTTACAGCAGAAAGAGTGAGTCTTAATGTGTGAGAATTTTAAAAAACATCATTTAGGTGGTTGGGACATCCCAGGATTTAATGACAAAAGAATCTAACAGTTTTACAAGTGGATGAAACAATTTTACTGAAGGGGGAGAGGGGCTAAGTAACTCTGAAAATTAGTGGACTCTGGTAAGGCAAACGGAGCTGCACAAAACCACTGTATGCTGATTGATAAAGTTGTTGCCCATGGAAGTAGGCAACAACGTCCATGTACATGGGAACTGAACAATTAAGTCAACGGATGGCAGATGATGGGAACCAGGTTTCCCACTGTGGGAGTGGGATTTTACAGATGAACAAAAGGAGAAGCATAGAATGATCCATGTGGAAATCCATTAGAATTGGAGACATCAATATGAATTCACACTTAGCTTGAGAGAGAGAGAGAGAAATATTTATAGCTATGTGTGTATACATGGGTTAGTATACATACATGTATTTCTTTGCTCTGTCAGCTGATGGGGCCTAGAAACTATGATTCTCTAGCAGTAATAAGCATATCTAGCACCAGAGTCCATTTCTAACACCATTCTCCGATGAAAAGAACCAGGACTCCTTGGAAAAATGGCTTAGTCTAGGCCTGAGGAAGGAAACATATAAGATGGGCCTGGAGCACCTCCTAATGCCAGGGGTAAGGAAGTGCTCAAAAAACACAGTGATGGTGCAATGTCAAAGAGGTATAGGAGCCAGTTAAAAGAATTCTTTATGGCCAAAACTGTGAACAGTTTTAGAGCAATGAAATAAACAAAGCAGTATTGGATTATAACTAATGGGAGAAAAGAAATGCTCCCAAGAGACCCCCAAATAATGTATGTACATAGCTGGTAACGAGGGCGTGATTTACAAGTCCCACTCTTTAAGGGTGGTCTGTGAAGAGTGACTTGCCAACTAAGGGCACATTATGGAAAGAGAATCTTTATAGTGGAGAAACCTGACAAATACCACCCTAGCCAGGTCACCAGGGTTAACATCCACAGTGGTTAAATACAATGAGAATGGTAACTTACCCGGGCGCCTGGGTGGCTACGTAGGTTAAGCGACTGCCTTCAGCTCGGGTCATGATCCCAGGGTCCTGGGATTGAGTCCCATATCAGGCTCTCTGCTGGGCTGAGAGCCTGCTTCTCCCTCTCCCCTCTGCCTGCTGCTCTGCCTACTTGTGCTCTCTACCTCTCTGTCAAATAAATAAATAAAATCTTAAAAAAAAGAGAGAACTTATCTGAGTGACTGAGCCACCCAGTCACCCCTATTCAAACCTTTAAGGAGGGGAAAAGACCTACATGATCTTATTAATTTTGGTAAAAGTTGTATGTGGCAAAATCAATATAGTATTTTCCTTTTTAAAAAAATTATAAGAAAATGCAGCAGTACAGAATATAATGATTTGAAGTCTTCCCCCAAAGAAATGCCCATATATAATGTACAGCCATGTGTAACATATATGTAATGGATATGACTTTTCATACCTCAGATAGGTATATTAGCTATATATGAAATAATTGATTTCATACAGAAATTGAAGCAGAGAAAGAATGAGTTTGGGAGGATAACAGGATTAGAATATTTCCTTTTTGTTAAGTCAATTTTAGTGAGATAAAATTTACATACAACAAAATAAACCCATTTAAGTGCATTACTTAATGCATATTAATAAATACACCCATTTCACACATCCATTTCACAACCAGTACAATCAAGACAAAACATTTCCATCACCCCCTAAAATTTATTTGTGTCCCACACCCTACCTTGGACCCAAGCAACCACTGATTTCCTTTCTGTCTCTATAGATTACTTTCGACTTTTCCAAAATTTCATATAAACACAGTCATATACTGTATAACTGTTTTGTGTCAGGATTCTTTTTCTTAGTATATGACCTATGAAATTTGGCCAGGTTTTTGTATGTGTCAGTAATTTATTCCTTCATATTGTTGAGTAGTATGCCATTGCATGGCCATATCACAATTCCTTTATCCTTTCATCTGTTGATGGACATTTGTGTTGTTCCAGTGGGAGTTATTGTATTTTTTTTAAGGTGACTATAAACATATGTTTATAGGTCTTTATATGAACATATGTTTTTCGTTTTCTCAGGTAAATACCTAAAAGTAGAATTTCTGGGTTGTATGGTAAATGTATAGACACTGCCCACGTGCTTTCCAAAATGACTGTGTTAGGGGATTTCTTCTCCTTCGGTGCCAGGGGTTCCTGGTCATGCACTTGGAAGAATGAGGAAGTAGACCAGACAGAGGGGCAGGCAGCAAAGTAAAGTTCATTGAGCAACAATACAAAGTTTGAATGATAGTACAAAGCTCCTGAAGAGGGAGGGGACCCGAGAGGGTTGCCACCAGAGTTTCTTTTTTTGTTTTTTAAGATTTTTATTTATTTATTTGGCACACAGAGAGAGATCACAAGTAGGCAGAGAGGCAGGCAGAGAGAGAGGAGGAAGCAGGCTCCCTGCTGAGCAGAGAGCCCAACTCGGGGCTCAATCCCAGGACCCTGAGATCATGACCTGAGCCGAAGGCAGAGGCTTTAACCCAATGAGCCACCCAGGCGCCCTGCTACCAGTTTCTAAGGCTAGCGGTTTTTATGGACTTGTTGGTGGGCTGTTTTAATTTAATTAACCCTCCAGGAGCCTGTCATCCAGTCAGGTTTTTGTTATCTGTCACGTGGGAAGGATGGAAGGCTCCTTCCAGAGTGGTGAAAAATCCTTTTTTCTTTTAAATTTTATTTTATTTATTTGACAGAGAGAGAGAGAGAGAGAGAGAGAGAGAGAGAGAGAGAGAGAGAGAGAGAGATTACAAGTAGGCAGAGAGGCAGGCAGAGAGAGAGAGGAGGAAGCAGGCTCCCCACTGAGCAGGGAGCCCGATGCGGGCCTTGATCCCAGGACGCTGAGATCATGACCTGAGCCGAAAGCAGAGGCTTTAACCCACTGAGCCACCCAGGTGCCCGTGAAAAATCCTTTTAAGGGTGGTTTCCTCTCAGGGTTGGGGGCCGTTGTCCCTGCCTGCCTTTCTTCCAACTGTCCTTCATCAACTGCACCATTTTACAACATTCCTACCAGGATTGTATGAGACTTTTAGATGTTCCCACATTTTTGCCAACAATGTGTCAGCCTTTTTAATATTGGACATTTTAGTGAGTTCTAGTGGCATCACATTGTACTTTGAATTTATATTTCTCATATGACTAATAAAATAGAGATTTCTTTTTCATTTTTGATTGTCCATTTATCTACCTTTTTTGGTAAAATGTTGGTTCAAATCATTTGCTCAGTTTTTTATTGCATTTTCTTTTAATTATTGATTCATAGGTTTTCCTTATATATTATGGTACAACTCCTTTATCGGATAAAAATGTATTATGAATATTAGCTAACAGTCTATGGCTTGACGTTCTATTTTGACAATGCTATTTTACAGAAAGCAAAGGATTTTAATATTGATAAAGACAAATTTATCATTTTTTACCTTTTATGGTTAGTGTTTTTTGTCCTATTTAAGGAAACTTTACCAACTCCAAGATAACAAAAAATTTTGCCTATATTTTCTTCCAGAGCTTATGAACTTTTGCTTAGATTTTATGTTTAAAACTATAATCCATTTAGGGCACCTGGTTGGTTCAGGTCATGATCTCAGGGTTCTGGGATCGAGCCCCATGATGGGCTTCCTACTCAACAGGGAGTCTGCTTGTCCCTCTGCCCCTCCCCCAGCTCTCTCTCTCTCTCTCAAATAAATAAATAAAATCTTTTAAAAACATAAAAATATCCATTTAGACTTAAAGGGTAAAGATGTGAGGAAGGGGTCAAAGTTTGTTTCCTTCATAGACATTTCATTTTCAGTGTTCAATTATTGATTGAAAAGACTTTCTTTTTCCCATTGAATTACTTAGAGATCTTTGTTAGAAATCATGTGTGGGTCTATATATGTACTCTCCATTCTGTTGTATTGAACTATATGTATAATTATTCTTAAAATAATAACCACTGTGTCTTGATCACTGTAGCTTTAAAATAAGTCTTGAAATCAAGTAATTTAAGTCCTCCAATTTTCTCCTCTTTTTCAAAATTGTTTTGGCTATTCTAGAGATTTGCATCTCAATATAAATTTAAACATTTTTTTTTAGATTTTATTTATTTGATGGAGAGAAAGAGAGAGCACACAAGTGGGGGGAGCAGCAGGCAGAGGGAGAAGCAGACTTCTCACTCAGCAAAGAGCCTGATGTGGGACTCGATTCTAGGACCCTGGGATCATGACCTGAGTCAAAGGCAGATGCTTAACCAACTGAACTACCCAAGCACCCAATATAATTTTAAGAATCAATTTGTCAGTTCTACATAAAATCCTGTTGGGGTTTTTAATGAGATTACATTACATGTAAAGATCAATTTGAGGGCAAGTTTTATTTGTTCCATGGTATACTTCTACATTTATATTTTTAATTTCTCTCAGCAATGTTTCATAGTTTTCAGTGTACAAGTCTTGCACATAATTTGTTAGATTTATACACAAATATTTCATGTTCTTTGATATTTTTAATTGTACATTTTAAGTTCCTTTTTCAGTTGTTCGTTGCTAGTATATAGAAATATGATTTAATCTTCATATTGACCTTATATATACTATGACCTTGATAAGATGACTTATTGGTTTTAGTTGCATTTTTCCTAGCTGCTGTAGGATTTTCTATATATGAGACCTGTAAATAAAGATGTTTTTCTTCTCTTTTTCTAATCTCTGTGTCTTTTTATTTATTTTTATTGTCTTATTGCATTGGCTAGGCCTTCCAGTATAATCTTAAATAGAAGTGGTGATAGCAGACAACCTTGTCTTATTCACTTCACTGATATAGGGAATATTTTGTTTTTCATCACTAAGAATGATACTTCCTCCTCTTTTTTTTTTGTAGATGCTTTTGTCAGATTGAGATAGTTCTATTCTCAATTTTCTAAAAGTTTTTATCATGAAGTGCTATTGAATTTTATAAAAATGTATTTTTTTCTGCTTCTGTGGAAAGACTCTTATGAGTTTGCCTTTCTCCCCTTTTATTCTGTTAATGGTGAGTTGCATTAACAGATTTTCAAACATTAAACCAACCATATATCCTGGGATAATCCCTATCTGGACATTATATATTATACTCTGTATATACTACTTTTGTCCTATATAAGAATAAGTCAAGGATGCATATTGTAAACCTTAGAGCAACCACTAAACATGTAGAAAAAAGAGGCTTAGAGAATAACACATAGTGGAGATGCAGTTGACTTTTGGAGCTGCTTCTCCTCATATCGTTCTCTTTTCTAGTACTCTGTCTTATAAATCCCAACTTCCTCTGCCTGTTTAAACTCCAATCTCTGCTTTTTTAACTTAGCAGGATCACTCTGCTCTGTTTGGATTTCCTTTCCCTGAGCCATAGTCCAGGAAGTGACTACAGATAGAAGGCCAATGTGATTGTTGGGCTTACTTTGTTTGTCTCTCTAATGGATTACAGCCCCGTGCTGCAAGTGTCTGAAAATAACTGAAAAATATGTCTTGCTTTCTAGTTGTTTAGTGTGGCAGGGCAAGACTGATACCAGTAACTACAATACTGCCAAAAATGAAAATCACAAAACAGTTACCTTTATTTTATTTTTACAAGATAGTTACTTTTGAAAACACAGTCATTCTACCAGTGCTAATACACAAGTAGGTAATCTTACCACAAAAGGAGGTAATGTGATGGTTCAAGAAGAACTATATAATATCAACAATTCAGACTCTTTTGTAAGAAAGGTAATAAAAACAGCATAAAAGTTAACTACCTTTGCCTAGGTATTTGAGGCCTAGCTATAAAAATCTTGTAGGTGAGATGATGACTTGATGAGAAAAGTTCAACTCAAGATTGGGTAACTAGCCTTTAAAACTCAGTGAAAAGAAAAATCCAATTGAGAGAGGGAACATAAGCCAATTAAAAACATATATGCTAATTATAGGGAAACAGTGAAAAAAAAGTGTGTGTGTTTTTTTAAGATAAAAGTAAAACAAAAATTGACTACTTTGAAGCAAGTCACTGAGGGGAGGAAGTGATGATCATTAGTCTGAGAACATTTAGGTATAGGCAGAGGGTAGAACCTCAGACCCCTTGGAAACTTTTCTGGTTTAAGGATTCTATGATTAAAAACAAAAACTTTAAAAGCCATTACATTAATAGGCTCATTTAAACCATCATCTAAAGTATCACCTTATAGACATCCTGTTTCTAGTTTTTAAGAAAAGACAGTCTTTTCTTCATTCTGAGGTGCCTTTATATATTTGGGACATGTACAAAACAAGAGATATAAATGCAGATTGGACTGGAAATAACTTTTGCAAGATATTATATAAATCACATCATTATTATAAATACTGTTTTACTTATATAATTCCCATCTCATTAACTCTTCTGTACTTTTCTGTATTTGAAGAAAAACAAGAAGGTAAGTTTGTCCATGATTCTCCAGGCTCTTAACTCTCTTTCTTACTTCTAAAATCCATCCACACCTATTGGCAGTAGGCTAAGGGATATATGTTCTCTCCTTAAAAAAGAAAAGAGTTAAACTAAAGGTTGTTCTACATTCATGCATTCTTTCCACAAACATTTTTTTCCCATCTAGATCAGCAATGACAAATAGATTTCATATTTAATGTCTTCTCCTGTTGACTGGTCATGGCTAATTGGAACTCTGTACTGAGAAGGAAGATGCTTTCTTGGCTCAGCTAGATTGATTTGCAATTGAATTCTACCCTGAACCCAGAAGGAGGAAGAAGCAGCAGCACAAAGATACATACTTGATTCGAGGGATATTACAGTGCATAAGACAAGGTCCTGCTCCTAAGACTAGGTGGAATAATTCTAGCAATAACAAAAACTGTAATGATCATAGTGTATCAATCAGATCTGTCAGAAAAATAAAACCAACTTCAGATATTTCAAGTAGGAAGGGATTCAATGCAGTAGATTGGGTAATTATAAAACTGTTGCAAAGGCTGGAGGAGAGAAGACTAGGGAAAGCCACCACGGGTCCTCAGCTAGCTTTCAGACTGAAGAAGTTGTCAGAATGTTTGAAAAATGCTGGCACAGATGATAGCTGTCTGCCACACTGAAGCACATGGGAAGCTGAGCTCCAGGCAATAGAGCCAAGAACTCAGGTCTTCCTTTCAGTTCACCAGTCTTTCTATGTTTTTTTGTTTGTTTGTTTCTTCTCATTAAACATGTACTATCATTGTTCTGACATACATACCCACCCATGTCTTTATCATTGTCTTGCTCGTCATTTCCTCTTATTTTTAAGTCCCTAAGTCATACACACATACAAAAAACAAACAAAAACAAAAACAAACAAACAGGGTGCCTGGGTGGCTCAGTTGGTTGAGCGACTGCCTTCGGCTCCGGTCACGATCCTGGAGTCCCAGGATCGAATCACACATCGGGCTCCCAGCTCCATGGGGAGTCTGCTTCTCCCTCTGACCTTCTCCCCTCTCATGCTCTCTCTCACTCTCTCTGTCTCTCAAATAAATAAATAAAACCTTTAAAAACAAAAAACAAACAAACAAAAAACCCCTGCCTGTTCTTTTAAAAACCATATAGACCCCAGAACTCTTGCTTCTGGAGCTTCCACTCTACACCACATCTAATTCATTAACACACGCCTATTTGGGGGGTAAAAAAAAGTGTAATTTTGCTTGTGGAAATAATTTGGCTACAGATAGCTAATTTAATTTGAGATTGGCTATGATTTCTTGGCAATTACTTTGTATTGTTGGAAATTCTTGCAAAGTCAGAAAACTTTAACTTTCAAGTTGTTTCAAATATAATGCAATATTTAGGAGTAGTAAATGTGATAATTAATGAAGTTGGCCCATCATTATATTCTGTAATGTTTAAACATGAATTAAACTCAATTTTGCAGTTTTATTTTTGAAGCGAATATATGTTTTGTTTTTTCAGATCTCGAACACCAAGTTCTGTGCCTTGGTGCTCAATGGTAAATATGGTCCAGAACCCTGCATATTTGCATATTTCAGTCTTGGTTCCGTTCTCTCTCTCTCTCTCTCTCTCTCTCTCTCTCTCTCTCTCTCTCTCTCTCTTTCTCTCTCTGTCTCTATCACCAAGCTTAGCTCCTAGAACAGGTTTGAGCCTTCACACACAGTTCCCAATGAATGGGATGACTTCCATTATCCCCAAACATTCCCAGACCTGGTACACATTCTTCAAGGTTTACCTTCTTAACAAATCTTTGTTAAACACACTCACACCACCCATCTTCCTACAAATTTGATCTATTCCTCTCTTGTCATGGAAACTAAAGTTTGATTGACAACATCTGTTTCCATGTCTCTGTCCCTTCTCAAAACAGGAATAATTTGAATGGTGTAAGAGTTTATTTTAGCACAGATCCTTAAACATGTGGAATCTACTACTAAAACTTCATTAATTAATATAAGATTATTAAGTGCCTTTCATGCACCTCCTATGTGTAAGACAAAATAGGGGATACCAGCGAAGAGTTTAATACCATCCTTACCATTATCCAGACACCTCCAATTCTTAAGAATTTTGACCTGGGAGATAAGAATGGTCAGTATCATTCTTTAATTAACTCTACTTAAAATCTGTACTTGATGTTGTAAATGTAAACATTTCTAATTTATTTTCATATGGTTTTCTTTTTTAAAAATTGGATAACCAAAATGTGTGCAGACAAAATAACATGCTATAATAATGTGTTCTATTGTGGTATGTTCTCGAATATCAAAACATGTTCATATACATAATTTTATTTGAGCCATACAGATAATATGGCAAAAGCAGAGCTGGTAATATCATCCCCACCTTACAGATAGAGAAATGAATGGTTCAGGAGGCTAATAAGAGGCAGAGGCAGAGGCAGAATTTAGGTTGATATCCAATCCTAGCTCCACTCTCTCACGACACACTTTGCCCCAGGTTCCAGAATGTTAAATTGAAGGCAGAATGGTTATAAATTAGCAAGTTGGATAATTCAGCAGTGAATGTAAATGAGAGTTATAAGATAAATGACATTTAGTGACATTAATTAACTGATTAAATTAAACCTGATATTTTAATCAGAATTTGTTTGTGTAAAGTGCTAGATAAAATGAAATGTAGTTTAACCTAGTTACTTTTAAAATTCCAGTTACCATAACAACTTCTTGTGATTTCAATTAAAGGTGGTCTTTTCTTTATATTATTTTTAGAACTTTAGTTACCATAACAACCAGATGCCGTGTATTTGATCAGTTAAATTATTCCCAAAGAGTTAAAATGTGGTGTTCTCTTGGAAATAATCAAAATATGATAAGTGGCATGTCAGGAATTAATGCCCAAATGGTGACGCAGACTCAATTTTTCAAGGAGCTCACATGTGAAATAAACGACCAATGAATCTTCCTTTGTATGTTGGGCTTATGATGTTTCTCAGTTACAGAAATCAAAAAGAGATTATTTATCAATTGGAGGAAAGTGGAGATGTCAGGTTCTGGGGTAATATGAATTGTCTGAGCTACAAAGAGAAATGATGTAACTGATAAATTCGTTTTCACTGGGTTTTGGGACTTTACAGGAAACAATATTACCAGGGCTTTGCCCAAGCTGGCAGTGGGGAGAGGAATTTGGCTTTTCAGGATAGATTATATCTGAAAAGAGCTCTGCCTTTCTGTGCTCATTTCCTCTCTCACCCCTCTGCCCACATAGGAGATTTTTTAAAGGAGTCTGCTCCTATGTTAAGGAGCAGGATTCCCCACATCAATGAAAAGAGCTACTACCTACTGAGAGTTAGACATTAGGTGCAAGGGAGTTCAGAGATGGAAGAATGTTGGACAGAGAGAAAAGAGACCGCTGGCAAAGGTTAAGGTACAGAATGTGGCCAACCAAGTGAGGGGGGCAGAAGAGAAGGAGGGGCAAGGTAGGAGAAACAGCCCCATGTGTAGCCATAAGCCCCTGGTGAGACATAAATAGGCATATGTTTAAAGTGCTGATGGCTACCAGTTTCCATATCACTTCCAATCTTATGGAAATCATCCCGACATATTGGGCCCAAACGCGTCACTAAGTAACATCAGGGAAATTCCTTTGCTCTTGGAATCAAAGTCCCTCACCTGTTTGAGGTAAATTGGCCCTCCTGGGCAGATGTCTTTCTTTATTTGATGGGCACCCATCCACCGTGGAGGTAGTTAAGGACAAAAGGCACATCTGGTTGCCCTGAAGGAAGAGCCAAGTTGCCCATCAAGTGACAGATAAAGATGGCCTCTCCCTGTTATTTGCCCTCTGCCCATAAAATGTGGAGGAGAGAGCTGTCTTTCTGCCCACAGCCGGACGCAGAAGCAATAGACTGATGGTAGGAGTGTCAACCGTGGATTCTGGGTTTAATTATAGTCCTCTTGCTTAATGAGGTTTCATGAGGAGGAGGGGGTGGGGGACTCGTGTGTGCTCATGTGGCTGGGGGTTATTTAATTAAAAAACAATAAAGCTGCCAGCTGCTGCTGGTTAACAATCTGGAACCCTCCTCGTCCTCCACACAGACAAGAGCACGACTCAGAGAGATGAGGCCTCTCTAACCTGCCGTGTGCTGAGGTTCTGTTAGCACCCTACATCACGCCACCCATTTCCCTCCCCGGCTCTCTTTGGCTGCCAAAAATATTGCTGTCAGAAAGATCTACAGAGCCAGACTATTGAAAAAAATAAAATCCCATCCGTACTCTTTCCTAGGCGTGCTTGTTGGGAAACAAAAAACATGCCTCTGGAAGTAGACACAGGCAAATTGAACAGAAACTAGTATTTTCCAGTTCCTATCCCCTCTGTGTAAACTGACTGTGGAATTGGGAGGGGGTATCTCCCACTTTCTTTTGAGAAGAGGATGGGCATGTGGTCTCCTACTGGTGTGGTTCCCAGTCAAGAGTTCCGACATCTTGCCTGCTTTTAATAATCACCTGGGAGCTAGTTTAAGTATATATATATATATATATATATGTTTTAAAATACATACACACATAGCTAGCTCCTCAGGCTCCTCCCAGGAGCTTCTGAACAAATTTGTCTCTGAATCTGTGCTTTGTTTTTCTTTCTTTTCTTCTTCCTCTTTTTTTTTTTTTTTTTT
>LNAC01000216.1:1110157-1183819 GCA_002007465.1 Ailurus styani
TTTTTTTTTTTTTTTTTTTTAGAGAGAGTGGGGGTGGGGGATGGTGGGAAAGAGCAGAGGGAGAGGGAGACAGAGAATCTTAAGCAGGCTCCACACCCAGGGTGAAGCAGACCCGGGGCTTGATCTTAACCCTGAGATCATGACCTGAGCCAAAATCAAGAGTCAGGCACTTAACTGACTGAGCCACCCAGGTGCCTCATGGAGTCTGTGCTTTTAATAGGGGACTTAGTTATTTTTTGGTCAGAAAAATTTAAGAAATTCTCCTCTCATTGCCTGTTCACATAAGGGACCAGAGTAGGGACTGGAGAAAAGAGGGTGAAACAGAAAGGTCCGTTCATGAAGGTGGGCTTTGCCTTTGATATATTTCAGTTACCAACAAAGGACCAAAGCCTGTCTGTGATTTTCACTTTCAGTAGAAGCCCCCATCTCCTAATGCAGCCTAATGCAGCCTACTCAGCTAGTGGGAAAGCAATATAACNGTTACCAACAAAGGACCAAAGCCTGTCTGTGATTTTCACTTTCAGTAAAAGCCCCCATCTCCTAATGCAGCCTAATGCAGCCTACTCAGCTAGTGGGAAAGCAATATAACATAGGTACACTGTGTGTTTCTAGGAGGGGAAAGCTATGTACTGATGAAGTGGGATACCTAACAACATTCTTATTTCCACTAGAAGTTGAAGGAGTCCTATGGTAAATTTTGACTGACTAGTGTGGTACTTAAACCAGGAGGTCCCACTTACTAATTAATCAAGTTCATGACAGACTGCCAGGTTTCCCTCCTTAATAGGTGACAACCATGCCTTTTGCCTGGGACGTCTAGGTTTTAGCACTGAAAATCCTATTCTGGCTAACCCCTCAGGCCCCGGTCAACAAGGCACTGGTCGCTCTACTCTCTAGTAATCTAGTAACCGGCCCACAGTAAACAGTGCCTTTCTTAGGATTATTGAGTCTTGTTTTTTGGCTAACTTGGGTGGACCATGGATCTCACAGGGGTATCATCCACCTTAGGATACTTGGCCTCACAAGTGCATTCTTTGGACCCCACTTAGCACCCTGTCCCAGTTTTCTCTTCTTCACCTATCCCTTGGCCACACAACCAGCTTATACTCTTCCCAGCTTCCAATCATCTAATCTTCCTGCCCAGCAGACTCACTGGTCTGCAAGCCCTATATTCTCCAAATCAAGAGTCTCCTGTGACTTTTGCCCTTTTAAGTCCATGGAGTAGGTTGGTTTGGGATTAAATCATCTTTGTAACTACATTTTATTTGCATTTCTAATGTACAGTTTGCATGACAATTGTTTATGTCTCAGTCACATTGGCTCTGATCTAATCCATTTTTATCTTGGAGGAGGAGAACTATAAAAGCGAAATGCTGTGGGTTCCTATTCAGAAGAGCTGACTCCATATCCTGGCCCTGACATTTCCATGCTCAGCAATTACTTAGATCAATCAGTTTTGTCACATGAAAAATGGAGATGGTGTTATGGGTTGAATCGTGTCCCCCACCAAATTCATATGTTGAAGATCTAACCTCCAGTACCTCAGAATATGACCTTATTTGGAAATAGGGTTGTTGTAGATGTAAGTAGTTAAGATGAGGTCATACTGGAGTAGTGTGGGCCCCTAGTCCAACATGACTGGTGTCCCTATAAAAAGGAGAAAGTTGGAGACACGCAAACATAAGAATACCATGAGAAGATGGGGGACATGCTACCACAAGTCAAGAAACTACCCGGAAGTTTTACCAAATAGGTAATAGGTAAGAGGCCTAGAAGTACCTTCCCTAGGGTCTTCAGAGGGAGCATGGCCCTGCCCACACCATGGTCTAGGACTTTCAGCCTCCAGAACTGTAAAATATTTCTGTTGTTAAGCTACTTAGCGTGTGGTACCTTGTTATCGCAACTTTAGCAAACTAATACAGATTATAAAATCTATTTCCGAAGACTTTTCTGAGGATTAAATATATATGATTATTTATGTGAAAGTACTTGCTTGGTACATGGGAATCATTAATGAGTAACAGGAAAAATAATATGGAACAGGTGAATTACTAGAAAATTATATGCTTGGAGTTGCAATGTCCATTTCCTCCATTTCCTGCTCTCTTACAACTAATATAAAAACAGTAAATCACTTCTACATCTAAGTTCTTTGATCCTCATTTCTCCTCTGTAAAATGGATATAATGGTACAAACTTCACTCTATAGCTATGGTGATTAAGAGAACATATGAAAGTGCCTTAACCGGCCTTATAACCAGGAGCCACGTGGCTTTTGCCCTTGCAATGTAGAAGGTACAAAACCATAAGCCTCCTCTTCTCTCAGCAGCTACCCCCACCCATGCCCCCATAGCCCCTCATCTGAGGCCAAGAGCTATGGCAGCTGACAGATAAATGGAGCTTGAGATCTTGCCAACCCTTTGTGTGTTGGGGGAAGGTGGAACCATAAGGACTACACTTTTCCTTTCTTCCTCCCTGCCCACCCTCCCACTTGAGGGCAAGTTTCATGCTTCTTTTCCTGAGGATCAAAAGAGCTATGACTCTGATAGTTAATGGTTTAAACCCCCTTTCCTTTCTTTTTTGGAAGAAACAATTTGATAGCTATAATTATTCCTACAGACCCAATTATTTTCACAGAAATTAAATATGTCTGTGGTAGTACTTCAATAGATCAATGTGTTTGTTACACTATCAAAACCACTTTTTTCCCCCTGCTATGTTGAAGAAATGAACAATTGAGTGCCAGATTGCAGAACTGAGGTTTTGTTTCATATTTACTGCTAGCAGGCACGTTTGCTCTTTGGAAAAAAAAGCACTGAGCAGGGCCACTTGTATCCAATAAAACTCATGATTGCAATTCATGTACAACCCCTCCCCCAGAATTAAGTATATAATATTGCTAAGGAAATATTAGCTCCAAAATGAATATCTAAAGCCTTCAAATATGAATGCCCTTTGAGCCAATAAGTATACTTACAGAAATTTTTCCTAAGGAAAGAAATGTTCAAGTGTTCAACGATACAAAGATTTGTAAATTAAGAATATTCAGTGGGAAAAAGAGTATTCAGTGGAGATTATATTTTTTTACAGAAACCCTAGATTTCATTTTTTGGGAAATTAGTCCAATCAAGTATTCTTCATTTTATTAATTACATGTCATCTAACCATTAATAATGGAAAAATAGATTTCCGTCTATTTACACAGAAAAAAGTTTACCACATATGATTAAATGAAACAAGTTATGAAACAGTATATAAAATATTTTTCCAGGTTTGGGCTAAATGTTTAGGTGTGTGGAGATGGAGAGTGTGAGAGAAAAGAGAAAAGAAGACAAAGGATATATAACCAAAATATTCATAGTGGTTATTTCTGGGTAGAAGTATTATTACTGATTTTTTTATTGCTCTTCATCCCTTTCTTTTTCATTTTTTAAGTGAATTTTCATTATCTTTATAATCAGAAAATATTATTAAAGCATTACTAGCCTGGAAACCTTAAGGGGAGTTACTTTAANCTACTGATTTTTGTATTGCTCTTCATCCCTTTCTCTCTTTTTCATTTTTTAAGTGAATTTTCATTATCTGTATAATCAGAAAATATTATTAAAGCATTACTAGCCTGGAAACCTTAAGGGGAGTTACTTTAAATCAAAGGAAGCAACAGGGTACAGATTTCCCAAAACATGTTTTGAAATACGTAGTAGGAATTCTTCAAAGCAAGAGTTTCATTGTAAAAATAAGTTGAGAAAACACTGTATTTATTCTCTTCCTCAATATATATGGTGTTGGATGTTAAGGACTTTTGTGGTGATCATTTTTCAATATATACAAATACTGAACCATGTGGTATACCTACAACTAAGATAATGTTGTATGTCAATTATACCTCACTAAAAAAAATACAGCTCATACAGACACAGTTTATCAGTGCCTCACTCACCTGTCAATTCCACAAGCATCCTTTATATGATGCATATATATTTACATTTTCTTAGTTTTAGAATGTTCTAGAACAGATCTACACATTTCACCTGGGGTTGGGAAGGCAGAGGATATATTGAAGTTTTCGCATTGGTTTTCTTCCTTACACTCACTGAGGCTCACCAAAACCCCACATCCTTGGGATGAAAGCAGCAACAGTCGTAGTCTGGTGAGGATTGGTGACCATTTAGTCGATACTTTCCTCTTACATTGTGAAAGTGCCAGTGAGATTCAGCACCAGATCCATAAGCAGCTTGCCTTCACCCAGTGTCTATTTCTTATTGCCTCCTGAGCTGACAGAATCCATACCATAGAATTCCCTGGAAGTACCAATAATCTAATGGAAAATGGAAGCTTTGAAGGGACATACTACCCTCCCTGGCTTATATTTCTTTCCAACAACTTCCATCCCATCAGTCAAGTGACATCTGACACAAATGGTGCCACTAAATCATCAGAAAGAACTTTTCCTGAGAATTTAATTGGAAATACCAATGCTGGCCTTCCAACCATTTTCAACACAATAAAAGTCCTCCTACAAAAAGCAACCATGTCGTACCTGTAAGCCATGTCTCAAGAGGCCTGAGAACCCATCTGCAGCAGAGTATATAATTTCTATCTACAGGCAGCTCTTATGCATAAATGTGGTTGCATATTAAAGTGGCAGCTCTTACACCCTACAAAATCAATCAAGAAACAACAGATATCAACTTAGATACAAGTCAGTATATGGGAGAGGGAGGGCTCAAAGAGATATAAGAGATGATTCATATTCTTTATGGACTTGCAACCAAGTTGGAGATAAATTTTATTACATTTTTTTAAGTAAAGACCTTCTAATAATAGCTGCATGTGACAGGTGCCAAATGTCCTAGGCGTGGGTTTTATTCTCAAATGCAGGCATATGTCAGTAGTTCCCACCGCCAAATAAACCTAAGTCGTGTCTTCTTACTGCTCTATGAGCTTGAAGTGGAGTTTGATCATGACTTGTTTACAGTTGGTGTTCACCCCAAATCAGGGTGTTTTTAACCTTGACACTACCGATATTTTGGACCAGATAACTCTTTTCTGTGTGATGGGGCTGCCCTGTGCATTGCAGAATATTTAGCAGCATCTCTGGCTTTTACCCACTAGATGCCAGTAGCTTCCTCCCAGTTGCAGCAACCAAAAAAATGTCTCCAGAAATTGCCAAATGTCCCCTGGGAAGCAAAATAACCCCTGATTGAAAATCACTGCACTCGATTATTCTTATTGTGGTTGCTTTGTGCTATTAAGCTGGAGGAAATTCCCTCCAGAATTCCCCGTGTTGTATGGTTGCAGGTTAGCATTGATTACAAGAGACATTTTGTATAAGATTTGGAAGGTAGACTGAAGCCTCATATGTTTGGTTATATTCTTCATTTGGAGGAGAGCACTGGGCTCTGTGGCCACCCATGTACATTGTCACTGGTCTGCTGGCTCACCACATTGGCACGGGTGGCACACAGACCTGCAGCCCCTCTAGCGCCTGCCAGATGCCCTCTGTTCCCTTCCCTGAGTCTTACGTTTATGGGCACCAGCTTTTCTTCTCAATTGTTAATCTGTCTGATCTATGGTGACTTTGGGGTCAACACGAGACACAGAGGCAGCAGTCTACACAGACTGACTCACCACCACCCACTACTGAATAGGTTCTAATCTCTAAAATAAACCCTTTATTCTGTACCACTCATAGCAGTTTTATTTCTCTGATTGAAGCCTGACCAATACACTTGTAAGTGGGGGGTTTTAGGGTAGAGTGACATTTCAGAGAACTGGAAGACTTTCCAACACTCATCCTATCCCAGATAATTAGTCTAAGCCAAACCATGTGGTCCCACCCCTCTTGCCAGGGTTTGGTTCAGAGATGGGAGAATTAAGTCAATTTAAGCCAGCAAGATGCAAGGAGACGCTTGCTTGTGGTTTCTGGAACTAAAAATTCAGTCTATCTCATCCAACTGGAAATAAACACAAGAGTATGCTGTAACAGGTGCTGTTGGCATCCATCATGTGGCCATGTGGGGAACCAGCTTTAGAAT
Source organism: Ailurus styani (assembly GCA_002007465.1). Lineage (NCBI taxonomy): Eukaryota > Metazoa > Chordata > Mammalia > Carnivora > Ailuridae > Ailurus > Ailurus styani. The sequence continues at coordinate 1,116,196 of LNAC01000216.1, forward strand.
AAAGCTGATACCATTGATAGCAAAGAGAAAAACCAATAAATCCTAGGTCTGAATGTATCTTTGAGCTGTGGAATCAGTAAAGTCTTCCCTCTTCCTGAACTTCCTTTTGCATGAGATAATAAATTTCCCTATTGTTTAAGCCAGTCTGGCTGGAATTGTCATAATCTCCAAGTAGCTCTGGAGCCTGGTTTAGACCTTGCCTACAAATCATTCTTACCTTTTAAAGATGACCTAACCTGGTCACCCTGGGGTGAAGGTGCCATTTCTTTTTCAAATGTAGAATGCTGCTTCTATTCAGGACCAGAAGTCCAGAAGGTCTTATTTGGTGGCTCTGACTAGTTTGTTGAGGCCTCTCTACCTACTTCTTTCAGCCCCAAACTTCACCTTATGCTTTTGAGTTGAAAGCAAAGGACGAACAGAACTCAGCACAAACATTCTCCAGAAGCTTCAGGCATGTGTGGACTTGTTTCCATAAGGACCAGGATTTACCTGAAAGATTTGGATCTTCTCCCACTATGATCAACCCCCTAGCTGTCCTGGGCCACCCGCACCCAGCAGAAGACAAGCAATGATAGAGGCAGCAAGTTAATACCTCCCCAGAATATCAGTGCAACCACTTCTTTATCTGGGGCCGTCCTTGTCACTGTCAGCTTTCGGATCCCTGTCCCCCACTCTTCAGATACTCAATCCATGAGATTAATAGAATAAAACGGAAGTCATAGAGGGGCTGCTGCTAGGAAAAGGTGCCTCTGTCTCCAGATGGTTACTGTGGCAAGGAGGGTCCTCGCTGGATTTCATCTCCCATTCCCTCCCTCTGCCTGGTACCTCTACACTGGGACACAGAGGGCACAGCCCTAAGTGATGTCCTGGTCAAGAACATTGGCATTAGACAAACTGAGGTTCAAAGCCGTGTTGTTTTACCAGAAAGTGGACATGTCATGCAACCTCTCAAAGCCTCCTTGTCTCAGTAGTAAAAGGAGAATAGAAACTCTGATCAATATGCTTGGCACATTGTTCGAATTCAGTAAATGCTGGTTTTTTTTGGGGGGGTGTTATGTTTTGTTTTTTAAAGATTTATTTATTTATTTGAGAGAGAAAGAGAGAGCATGTGAGCATGAGAGGAGGGGCAGAAGGAAAGAATCTCAAGGGTACTCCCCACGGAGAACACAGCCAGACACAGGGCTCCATCTTATCACCCCAAGATCATGACCTCAGCCAAAATCAAGAGACAGGTGCTTAACTGACAGAGCTGCCCAGGTGCTCCAATAAGTATTGTTTTTTGTTTGTTTCATCTTCAACCACCTCCCCACTGGGTTTGGCTGGCCTCTTTGAGCCATGGTCTCCTCCTCCTGGGTATTCGTTAGGTCCTCGGGCTTTTAACAGGATGGCTGGTCCTACCTGCAGGTGCCCACACTCTGGCGGCTGGAGGGGCTCATATTAGGAGAAGCCTGCTGACCAGGTACAAGGTAAGCCTTGAATGCTTTCTGGCTGTGTAAAGAGAGGGAGGCTCCCAGCTCACAGGGCCAGAGCGTCACACTTCTCAGGGAAGAAATGGAGTTGTCAGGAAAACTTGCTGCCATGCACCAGCCATATACTCATGTCACGCCTGACTTGGGGCACCTAAGCCTAATGTTTCAACCCTGGTCACACAAATGATTGTCAAGTTCACTTATATACTAATGGCTTGAAAGAAATATAATATGCACATGGCTGTGATCCAGGAACCCTGAGCTTAATCCTGCTCTACTGTTGATTAACTATGTGACTTAAGCCATTTTGGCTCGGTTTCCTCTGGAACCTAATTGGGGGATTATCTCGCACCATCTCAGATCCTGTATCATTTGGGGGAGGGGGTGGAAAGGATGCATTATGAAAAGTGCCCTCCTCTAGCCTGTTTTAAGGATTCAAGATCTTTTAGCCTGGATAATCCCATGAAAGTCTTGGCTTCCTCAAGAGTCAAACAGAATGTGTGTCCTAGCCCACACCACAGAGGTATAGACCATATTTGGTTAATTGAATATCATTATATGCTTTGAAACTGGCCCTGCATTTCAAAAAGCCTGTTTCTTATCAAGCGACATATATATTTTACATATAATCATTCAAAAATGTGCTGTAAGAAAGCAGCTGCCTTAAGAATGTTTCTGTGGAGAAGCCAATTGTTTGGGAAACGGGAGGCATTCTGCCACTTGTGAAAAGAAGCAAAAAAAAAAAAAAGCAGAGAGAGAGGAAGAAAGAGAAAGACAGAGATGAGAGGCACAAGTATATTGACAGATGAGAAGAATAAATGTTTTTGTTGCGTGTGTCGTGCAGAGGTGTGGCACATAGCAAATTATGACATCACTGTTGGAGTAATGGCTGCAGCTGTTGCCTTTGTAAAGTGATCCACAATACCCCACACTAATAAGCGCAGCAACGTGTCCAAGTCACTTCACACAATGAGAACAGCCTAATCCCATGCCACGTGAGCTCTGTGCCAAACGTGGCCGTATCACAGCAGCAGGATCAAGCCAGGAATAATCACATCCTTAGGAAAAAAAATCCCCTGTGTAATACCCAGAAATCCCTCTTAAACAAAGCAAGCATGTGAATCTACTGGTGAACAGGAAAATTCCTTGATGAATTGCCAAGAGCGAGCACAGGGTAAAAATTCCATATGTTGCCCCCATTTCCATGGGGTAATAACTACTAGAGAGAAAAAAATTGACTTTGGTGAACATAGGAACATGCTGTTGAGCTGTAGTCATTCATTCATTTATTCACTCATTTGTTCAACAGATATTTCTTGAGCAGGTTTGCCAGGCACCAGGCTGTGAACTGGAAATATAGTGGTAAGCTCGGAGAGGGAGGTAAATGTTGAACAAATAGCAAAACAAATCATTAATTCACTGCAGTTGTGATAACTGCTTTAAAGAAGAAGAATGGGGTATTATGAGTGTCAATTACAGACTGTCTTTTCTCTGAGAGCAGTCTGAAATGTACAAGCTTACAATCACTATAAGCCGACTTTGAATAACAAGAGGCTTGGGAATTGGTACCCAGAGAACTAGAAGTTCCACTGAGGATTTTAAAAAATCATCTTTTAACGTTTTATTTGATAACATGTTCCTGTCATTGAATATTCAAACTTTGGCAGTGAATGTGTCACAACCATCTTCTCAATGCAGCAAATGATAAGTGCTAAAGGTAATTGAAGATATGGGGAAAATCCTTTTGATAAGAATATCTGGGTTGGTTCCATGTGGCAGCTCAGTAATGGGCTCTGGAACCAGCCTGCCTGGGTTCAAGTCTGTCTCTACTACTCCCTAGCTATAAAAGTCAACTTACTTAAACTCTCTGGGCCACGGTTACCTCATTGTAAAATGGGAATGACTCTATTACTTCCTTCATAGGGTTGTTGTGGGAATTAGGTAATTAAGTATGTGCAAAGCGCTTCTTATAGCACATGGATCATACTAAATACTACGTTAGTGTTGCTATTATTACTGTTACTTGAACCTGAATCCAGGACCCCATACCAGAGCTAAATTATTATGTCTTCTTTAAATGTTTGATTTCTTACATCTGAGAATCACTTAGATTAGAGTTATTCTTCAAACTTTACCCTGGATCTCTGTTTCTTCCAGATGTGAAATCCTTATACCACCCTCAATTATTTTCATTCTATCAATCAAGGTATGCAGCCAAATATATTAATCCATTTCTAACCATGAGTAATCGTCTTCTCATTTTTCAGATTTTGTCAGCAATGATTTTGCTAAATATCCTGTCTTCTGCGTGGACCAGTATTCACATAGCAGAAGGGCCACAAGATACCTCCATAACTGCCATTTCATTTTTTAAGAATTAAAATTAAGAGAAAGACTAGAGCACCTGACTTTGCTAAACCTGACTCCATTCCCTAGTCACACAGCCACCTTCAAGGAATATAAACAGTTAGGAGGAGCCATGGAAAGATCACACACCAACATTTACGTCCTTTTCCTTGAAGATCACAAGATATATTAGACCCCAAAATGAAAGGAAAAGTCTTAGTAAGTCAGATAGATAATCAGTTCTTTGGCTTTTGGATTTCATTGTTCATGGAGGGGGTAGGACATCTTTGATACCTTGGAAGCAGATTGAATTTCTTGAGTAGGTGATAGGGAAACTTTTGCTGAGTTTTGATCAATTGTGTATCTCAAGTTCCTCCACACAAGCAGACTGTGAATGAAAACAACTCTAAAGACATGTAAGCACTAAGGTTAATTGTGTATGCAGTAAATACAATTTACTCCTGAAGAAACAGTTTGCTGTTTATTCACTGGGGGGAGAAAAACCAGCTTGATAACATTGACAGAAGAGGACTATCGTGGGGCAGGTTGAAGGACAATGTTGTTTAAAATGCTTTTGAAAGGGTGAATAAAAGCAATCTGATTTTTTCCTTCCTTTTGTAAATCTTCACCCTATTTCCTCACGTGTTCTTTCCTTTCTCTTTTCCTCTTTCAGCTGATCCATTCAGTTGCAGAAGACTTTTCCCAAAGAGAGTGTTTTGAAGCATGTCAGCTAATTAATTATTTTTCAACATTATTTCTGTACCTGACCTGTGATCTCCTGGCTGCCCTACAAAATATCTTGTTGCATTCTTTGTTCACCCAAGAAAGATTCTGGGAAGAGGTGATTAATTGAAAAGTGGGAAAAAACTACATTGTCTGGGACACACAGAGCCTATCAAAATCATTCAGGCCCATGTTCCTGCTGTTTCCCTTCCACGTAGGTAAGCCCCCTGGGAACCTGCTATATCTTCTGGCTCAGTAGAAAGCCTCGTTTGGGTAGAGGCAGCCAGCAAGTCTGTTCACCCCTACGTGCTGCCTGTGAAAATCCACCCCTTTCTCACCACTTTTCCTTTTGGGTTCCAAAAGCAAAGGCCTGGTACCACCTGACAGACATCACTTATTTTTGGCTGAGCAGGCTGGTGATGGTTCTAGCCCATTATTGACACCAGAAATTAGCTACAACTGGGGTTCTCTGAAGGTGACAAGGTACGTCTCCACCCTTTCAGTTGGTGGTCAGAGACTTGTCTTTTAAAACACACTGCCTTCCCTCTTGTCCACCATTCGCTCTAGAAATACATGTTCTTTTGATTTCTGTTGACACAGTGTGTTGGTGGATATTTTGCTCTTTCTGGTCTTCCATTGGATAAAATAATTGAAGAGGCATCAATGATGCAAGGTGTGGAGGAAGGTAGATCATTTCCTTCACAGGCATAAAAAATACACTCTCTAACTCACCACAAGTCATAAGAAGTGACTTTTTTTTCAGTGAAGTCCAGTTCTGCCCAGAGAAGGGAATATTGTCAGCGGCCACCAGCAATGGTGAAATAAGGAAGCTAGGGCCAACTTGGTGTGCCTTCTAAGACTCTGTGCTGTAATGACAGCAGTTTCCCTTTCTGGGATGGGCCTGATAACATAACCGAAACTCCTCACTGGATAAGAAACTGGGATCTTGCTTGCTCTGGACTAAATCCCAGGATGACCAGTGTCTTGCATGTTCAGTATATACTGACTCTGTACGCATGCCCAGTGAGCCTATATCACGTTGCGTGTGGATGATGTTTGCTCCACATTGCAACACGCTGAGCACAACAGTTGAAGCCCTGGGGCAGGGAGGGGTCCACCCTTCCAAAATTTTGCTTTTCATGTCCACCCAGAGGAGGACATTTCTCATTTCAGAATTATGAAATAGGAAGCTCTCTTATGAATAATAAATAGAATTGTGAAAAACAAAAAGAATATGATGGGATCCTGCCATTGGGGTTGACATTTAGTGGAAGGAAGGTTATTTTTTTTCTTTAGTCAATATGCTTTGTGACACTTTCCATATTTTTAATTCACATGCAATAGATAATTAGCTCATATATTTAAATTAGCCCACTGAATTATGTTCAGCAATTTTTTAAGGAGATCACATGGTTTTTAATTCTCACATTGGTTCAGTTACTAATAGACTAGACAGAGACAGTTCCCACTGCCCCTGAAATGGCTGTTTAGGGCTCCGTTTCCAGCCAAATGACCTGGATAATTTTCTCTCAAAGCCATGCATCACTTTGCCAGTGAATTTTTTGACCAGTGTGAGAGAGGGGATGAAAGGAGGAGGGGGCAGAAAGACAAGGGACCAAGGGAGCATCTGGAATCAGACACTTATTTGGCTTCAGCCTGATTGCTGGTGTGTGGTTTCTGGTGAGTGTGCATGCGCTTGTCTCTTCCTTCTCAAACGGGAATACCACACATGATCGGGAAGGCTTCCTAGGCCGGAATTTTTCCAGAAATGAAGGAATTAGTGGACAGCGAGCTCAGAGGACACAGCATTTTCCCCTCAGAAACCACACTGAAGCCCAATATATCACCGAAATAAAAATCTTTTATTTTGTGAAGAGGAAGAGGGCAGGGCAAAGTATCTTGTTTAATTCGTCTCTCAGAGTATCGCAAGTGGGAAAGGGTCCTTTATACTGTGTGGGCTTTGCCTTTCAGTCCTGCAGTGGGTGGTAAGGTGTGGAGAAATGAATCATGGCTAGTTGTAGATACCATGTAACATTTTATTCGTGTTCAAAGGAGTTTTATTTCTTCCCATTTTTTCTTTATTCCTTGAGCTCTAATGACTTTCAGATCATTCTCCTTACCACCTTTCTTTCCTTTCTTTCCAGTGCTTCTCTACTCCCCAGCATTGAGTTTGCTTTCTTTCTTTTCCTGTGTCTGGTCAGTTCCGCAGGGACCATCCCCCAACCACAGCCCGTGTGCGATGAGAACTCCTTCTTGCCACCACATTTTCAGTAGGCAGGGCACATCTTGACCGAGTCTGTATTAAGCGGGGGAGGACAAGATTGTTTACTTTCTCAGAAGGCTAAGCATCTCGGCTGGGAGTCCTTGACTGTGTGCTTAAGGACACAGACAGAGGGGACAAAGGGCAGCAGAAAGTGCTCCTGCCACCTCGATTTGCATCTGTGTTCAATTCAGCTCTGCTTTAAACAGTCTCATTTGAATACACAGTACATTAGCTCCACTCCTGCCTCCAATCCAATATGAGAAATACGTTCATAGCTCAGTAACCTCTCCCCCACCTAGTCCAGACAGTTAGGGAAGAAGATGGGGAGGAGGACCCAACAACTGCAGAGAAATTGTATTTCAAATGAATGTCTTTTCATCAGCTGCCTCTGTATCCCTCAGCTGCACTCCGACAGAAGATTTGCATATTTTTTTCTTACTAATGGAAATAAATATAGGATGAAGATTTTGTTTTGTCCATTTAAAAATACTGCTTGGCCCCTCGTGCTTGAGGGCTTCTAAATAAGCACTGGGAAGAAATGGCTTGTTAGACTGAAGGCAATCAGAAGACTTTTAGATGATATGTCTACCATTATCATCGATGTGGAGAACTCAGACTAGAAATCACCTGCAGAATGCTTTCTGGCAAAAAATTAATAAGCAGATTTATAAGATAAGAATATGTGAATTTAGTCATGTAAAGGACCACCGATGTAAACTAAATCGGCCTGCAGAGAGCCCTAAATTATGCAGGAGGTTGAAATGGCATTAATGCACATCGTCTATTCCCTTTCTTTTCCGTTTTCATGGGAATTCGTATATACCTTGGGACCTGTTGGTATATTAACCCCTTGTCTTCCTTTAGCCTGGTAAAGCAAGAGGGTAAGTGAAGGATGAGGTTATTTAAGAGTATAAGAAGGATGGCACGGAGAAATGTTTGAATCCTGTAACAGTTCCTTCTCTAACCAGTTAATGCCTAAGTATTTGAAGTGTATAAATAATATTGATTTTTTTAACACACACGTCAAAACCTGTATCTGACCCAGACTTTTACATATTGCCACTTTAAAAGCAGTCACCTTGAGAGACTGAATCTTTGTTATTTTAACGTTTAGTGTTTAATAGTGGTTTTTGTTTTAATACCACAGTGGGACTTGCGATGCAAGCCCACAGCGTTTTCTATTGAATATTGCCAATGGAGAAACATTAGTGTCATTTCAGGGTGGGTTTGGTCTTTGCAAATAATAAATGTTATCTGGACCTAGGATAACTAGTGAATGAGCAGCTGAGTGTTAATTTAAGTAAGATCTTCTATAAGTTTAGCTGTGGGAAAATGTCTATTGAGCTTAGTTAAATTCCTGCTGAAAAGTGAAAGATATATGGAAATTCAGATTCCTTGTGCCTGACAGTCCCCCATGCCTTTAATCAAAGAACTGGAACATTAGAAGAAACCTATGGTTTATGGAATTCAACTCCTTCCCCAAGGGAAATAAACAGGACATAACAATGAAATTTTACTTAAAATAATGTTTTTTCCCTGGTTAAAGAAGTATAAGCAATGAGAATTTTGTTTAACTAGTTCTTAAATACTGTGAATATTTGGATGCTGTTTGTGAGAGTGTGTGCGTGTGTATGTGTGTGTTGTCAGTGTGATTGTACTTATAGAATATACTTTAAGGGTATTTGCCCAGCTTTCAACTAATTTTCCTTAATTTGTGACAGTCCTCTCACACTCCACGTCTGATTCTTGGAACCCTGTCAGCCATGCCAGGAGGGTGACACCTGCCCTGGAGATAGTGAATTGGGTCAGCAGTAACACCTGCGCCAAGGTAGCTCAATCAAAACCTGTCTTATGGGAATTTGCAACTGGCCCTTAGGCAGTCTTGCAATATGGCCAATCTACAAGCTATGGAGTCGGGAACTAAAGTGTTCCACATGGACTGGACAGCCAAGAAAGTTGGTTTGTAGAGAAAGAAAAAGTAATACAGAAGAATGAAAGAAGACATAAAGATGAAATTAACAGAAAGGACACTGCTCATGAATCCAAAGTCTCTAGTTCCCAGTTAGAGTCCTCCTGATGCCTGACTACCCGTAAGTTCCCTGAGCCACCACTTCATCTTTTCAATGATGTATTTGAAATGTTTATTTTTATTTATTAAGTTAGATTGAATTGATTAGTTTCTTGCAACCCGACAGATCATACCTATCAGGATATGCCCCTAGGAGAGGAGAGAATCCACAACCTTTCTCAGGAACCACGGTTCTTTCCAAAAGCACCCAATGGGTTCTCTGAGAGAAGTGGAAATGGAACAAAGAATCAGGTCCTGTGCCATGAGGTTTGAGCCATTTGCCAACTGCAGCTTTCCAGAGAATACCAGAGGGGAACAGGAACTCCCTCTGAGGTATGAGAGAGTGGAGGTATCTGGACCATGGCCCTCTGTTGGTGGGAAAAGGACAACTTTGAGTGTGGTCAGCATGGTGCTATGAATGGTCCTTACCTGACACAGTCCCAAGGAAATCGGAAAAAGCAACTATCATGTTATCATTCTTCTGTATTCAGCTAGCTCAGTAGCAGTCCCCTCATTGCCCAGACAAAGATAAAAGTCCAAACTTTTTTTGGTTTAAACTGTTTAAATGGTTTAAAGTAGTCTCCCCACTGAGCAACGATTCCCCCTGTGAGACTTGATCTCAGGACCCTGGGATTAAGACCTGAGCCAAAGGCAGTTGCTTAACCATCTGAGCCACCAAGGTGCCCCCAAAATCCAAACTATTAGAGCAGGCACACAGGATCGGCACCCTATTTTCATCTTCACTCTCATCTTGTACTTCATACAGCCTCATGTTTTATAATCCAGAAACACAAAACTACTAACATCCCCTTAACCATACCTCCATGCACATACGGTTCCCTCTGCTTGGAATAACCTCCCCATGTACCCCTCCCTACTCCATTCTACCTCCCCACTCCCTTGGTTTAGAAAAGTCCTATTCAACTTCAAAATCTCCTCAACATGCTTCTCTGAAAAAACTTCTCCAGGCTTTCTCTACCCCAGGAGAGAGTTAATCCCTCCTCTCTTCAAACTACTTCAATACTTTATAAATACTTCCATTACTGTCCTCTATTGCACTCTGTTGCAATGATTTGTTTATATGTTTTCTTCCCAGCTTTGGGAGTGCATAGGCACACAAGGAATATCTTTACTGAGTATTTTCACTGAAATTCTTTTTCTTCTATAATTATTTCCTATCTCACTTTTAACTCTTACCTTGGCTTTAGAACAACGGTTTAAAGCAGCAACTGTTCACTAAAATGTTTCCACGAGTGCTTTCCAATCAGGGTGTTTTGTGACAGCTAATCTAATTATTAGATTATAATAATATAATAATTATTAGATTATTTCATAATCTAATGTGGGTGTATTTGATTATGAAATGAAATCATGGAAGATTCAAGCTAAACTGGTGATATGAAAGATAATCAAATATAAAACCTTCATTTTACAATTGACTTAATTCAGTCTTTGAAAAACCAAGGGACTTACCTAAAATTATAAATGACAGAGCAAAAATAAGAATTTCACTCACGCATATACCAGGTCAGGTGTCCTTTCTATCCTGCTATGTAGAAAAAAGTCACATAAGATTAAGTGATACATGGCATGACAGCAAATGAGGCCAAGGTCAAGTTCTTCTGATATCTTAGACTGAAGAGACCAGGAAGCAAAGGTTGACAATATTATAGAGTGGTAAAAGAAATGACTACGAATTCCTATTTGGATTTTCAGTTCCAAGATTTCATAGTTATATGACCTTAGGAAAAGTGGTTCTGATCTTCAGTGTTTTTATCTATAAAAGGAGCGTAATAAGGGTACCTACAGCAGACAGCTGTTGTGGAAACTAAATTGTATTAGCACAATGTTTGCACAGAGTAAGTACTCAAGGTAGCAGAATTGTATCTTATATTTAACTTGAGCTAATTCACCTCAGCATATGTCCTCCACAGACCAAGGAAAAGAGAGAAAATATCAATTTAATTTGCACTGTCACTAAAGGAGTATGTACCCTGGGGCCAGCCTGAGAAGGGAGCTATGAGTCTATGAGTCCCTTGGTCAGTATCAGCTCCTGCATGACTGCACTATCCTTCCCCGAGGAGATCCTCGAGGTCTGTCTGTGTTACACACCATGTCCTTTAAATGTAAGCCAGTTACTTCCTCTGGTGCACACATGAGGAAACAAAAAACCGCTCTAATGTTGACAGAACAACTTGATGCAGTAGGCTCAGAATTGTGGGTTTTCAGTCTCCAGCATAACTCTAAGGTATCAAGGAAAATTTTGATGGAATGTCATTTTTGCCTCAGGGTCTGACTTGATATTCTAATTCCCTCATTAGATACACTGGCACTTTAAATACCATCATCATGGTAGTCATCATCATCACTAATGGCCTGTCACAAATCCCTGTTGTTAGTAAGGAAATCCCTTCCTCTAGCGCTTGCTTGGAGTTCCTCTCAGAAGATTATATTTATTTTTTATTTTTTTTTTATTTATTTATTTCACAGAGGGAGAGAGATCACAAGGAGGCAGAGAGACAGGCAGAGAGAGAGGGGGAAGCAGGCTCCCCACCGAGCAGGGAGCCCGACATGGGCCTCGATCCCAGGACCCTGAGATCATGACCTGAGCCGAAAGCAGAGGCTTTAACCCACTGAGCCACCCAGGCGCCCAGAAGATTATATTTAGAGTCTCCCTTGTCAGACTCTGTATGATCAGAGCATCTTGGAGAGAAATGCAATTGGTCTTCCAGGTCCTCTGTCAATTAACACATACTCAGTGATTAATTCCAGGGTCCTGTGTACCTTTTACATGGCCAGGACTAAGGGGAGGCAATTGAGGAACTTGCCTCTGGAAAAAAGTTTAGGGAGCATGACAAACTCAGTAGTCAGATTAAAAATATCTTAATATCATATTTTTTAAAAGCTCTGCAAGAATCCATAGTAAGTAAAATACCAAATGTTAAATAAAGACAGGATTGGCATTACTGATTTTTCCTTTTGCTTCAGACCCCAAATGGCTTGGCCTTGCCCCAGATTTGCCTTCCTGGACCCTTCACATTTCTCAGAGCACACACCAAAGTTGTGTTAACCCTTTGGAGCTTCTCATGTGATTATAAAATCACAAAACTCAGCTCAATTTTATTATTTACTCCACAAATCATATTACTATATGCCAGGCACTATTCTAGATGCTGGAGATATCATAGTGAATAACCAGACAAAAATATTGCCTCCATGGGGCTTGCATTTAAGTGGAGGAAACAGACCATAAAGAAAGAAATGGGGGGGGGTGATGCATAGTATGTCAGAATCAGGGATTCCATGGAAGGAGCTAGGAACTGAATAAGGTGGTCAGGGAAGGCCTCATTGAGCAAGTGACAATTCAGTAATGACCTAGAAGAATGAGGAAGCAAGTGATGGAACTATGTGGAAGGAAATCATCTTATGCAGAGGGACCAGAAGGTGCTGGAAGCCTGACAATTACTCTACCAGGGAGAGGCTGTGAAAAACAGCCACTTCCCTGCCAGAGTGGAGGGTTTCATGTAAGTGTAGGGTGGAAATCAATGCCTGACAGCATCAGCAATAAAGATAGCAAGCTTGATATCAAAAGGGGAAATCCTGGTGCTTTGGATGAGTAGACATCTGAAAACAAAGAAAGAGAAAGAAAGAAAGAAAGAAAGAAAGAAAGAAAGAAAGAAAGAAAGAAAGAAAGAAAGAAAGAAAGAAAGAAAGACTCTGAAAAGAAGAAAGAAAGACTCTGAAAAGAAGAAAGAATGGTTTGGTAGACAGCCAATAGGGTCTGCATTAAGAACTTGTTTCTGAGTTATAATGTGAGATGGGTAAATTCCCAATAGGTGGTATCCATATGGCAGTAAGAGCACTGATAGAGAAAGCAGAAGGATTACAAAACAAGTATCTGAGTTCGAGGAAAACAAGGATCTCTTCTCATTTTTTTGTTCTTACTGGAATTAGAAAGCAGGGGTCAAACCAACAGCTGGAGATGGATCAAATAATTTCTGATCTGCACTTCAGTCTCATAATAAGAAAATCATTAATTATTCCAAAGGTTAGCAGAGCTATACCTTGTCCATGTGACATTGGCTATAAGATCATAGTATGAGTAGTAGACTTGGAGTCCATTTTGTACATGCTGAAGCTTATATCAGCAAACTGGTTAATAGGGATAAAACTATAGTTTTTATGTAGGCTTTATTCATCTGGCAAAGGTCAAGTGCAAAATATGTGGGTGATACGGATTATAGCAACAGATACACAAAGTTCCAGATATCTTTGTAGGGCAAGGACTGTGGCACCATTCTAATGACTAGTCTTCCTTCTAGTTCTTAACCAAGAAATGCCAAAAAGATTAACAAAGAAGCAAATATAATATCTAATATAATAACTGTTATGCCCAGATGCTTGGTGTTAATTCTGCTATGGTATAATGGGTTTATATCACTTAATAATAAAATGTCCAGAATTCTAGGTGGGAGTGCTAGTCAGTCTACACAGCATTGTCAAAGATTTCAAAGATGTTTGCAGTTTAAAAACCTTATATTGTTCATTTTTGCTCAAAACAATGCTATAATTCTTTTTTTGAGTGTATCTCTTTCCTGACCCAAGAGATGAAAGAACACCACAAATATTTTTCTTGGGAAAACTGATGAATTTGTGCTCAGAGAAAAGAAGATTTTAAGTGTCAAGACAAACCTTCTATTGAGAAGGCAAGAAAGATCAATATAGTGGCTAAAACAGTACTTAAAGTAATGGCAGAGTGCAACTTACCTCAAAATAGATTTTCTCCAAAACTTGTTTGGAAATACTTAGATCATTGGATTTAATTTTCGGTGTATATAAAATGTCATCTCATGATATTCTAAAATTTTATTTTATCTTATATATAATTTCCTCTGTGAAATAAAAGGAAAAAAAACTCTGCCTGCCTTCATCCCAAATTAGCTTAGGCAATGTTCCAAAACTATCCTTTTCCCTAGATTTAAGAAGTATCTCAAAATTCCCCACATTCCTAATATTCTCTGAGAGAATGGGAAAGGGTATTAATCAGAATAGACTAAGCTATGATACAGTTTCAATAAACCTAAATTCTCAGTGGCTTCATCTCATAACTGTTTATTTCTAGTTCACACAATGTCTAATGTGTGTGAGGCAGTCCTCCTTCATCTTGTCAATACACCATCAGGAACATGAGCTCTTCATGATCACCACGGAAGAGAAAAAGAGAGCTGAAAAATCATGTGGAGTGATTTTACCTATGTCCAATGGCCAGAACTCAGTCACATCTCTTCAATCTACTAGGGAAATTGGAAAGGAAATGCACAGGAGCTGGTACATAGCAGACTGAGTACCAACAGTTCTGTTTCAGTTTGTTTTATGCTTCCGAATACCCTTTTGCTGTTTCCTCCCATACATAGAAACTGGTCACCACACTTCCAAATCCCCCAAGAGTCAGCCCTAATCCACTGCATTCAGCTTAACACCCAAATCTTTGGGTGATACACAGTAGTCTCTATCAAGTCTGGATGTGGCTTCTCCTGGTCCAGAGACCAGTGAACTTCAGAAAGGTTAATTATCTATCCTGTCCAATGTACAGTGGTAGAATGAAGACAGAATCATCACAATCAATGCTCCCTTCTCATAAAATGGAAGAAAGAAAGATACAATGCAATCACATAGCTGGAGTTGTAAAATTCTCCTGACCACATTTTGGAGACCACTACCCTGAGTGAGAGACATTCCTTTATTAGCCCTGATTCTGTCCTCTAGGGGGAGCTTTTCTTGTTTATCATCTCCTTTGATCACACTTGAAAGGGTGTGAAGAATCATCTCTTCTCCAGGCTACAGTCTTCAACACTTGTGCTCATGGAATATTAGGAACCAAAGTTCCTAATCTCAAACCATTGAAGGCTCTTTATACTCCAGCCTCATTGGTTTTTGTGGCAGTGGGGGGGGGGACGAATATCATTCCTTCAAAAATCCAGTAGACTTTGATCTGTTTGACTCCAATCAGCTCCATGTGGTAATAAATACATCCAAAGTTAACTTTTATTTTTTTTTAGATTTTTTTTTCTTATTTGATAAGGGGCGGTGGGCAGAGGGAAAGGAAGAGTCAGACTCCCTTCTGACCAGGGAGCCTGATATATAGCTAAATCCCAGGACCCTGAGATCATGATCTGAGTCAAAGGCATGTGCTTAACTGACTGAGCTACCCATACATCCCCAAATTTACTTTTAATCTACTGTATTTCCTCGTTCTTACCTTCATTCCTATCTCTTTCAACTTAATGGTGGCTACCTTTCGAGTTTGGACGGAAAGGTCAGTCCCTTAATATGATTTGTGCTCACTTTACTTTTTATTAGGTGTTTGCAACTCAAAAGCTTTTATAACTCCACCTCTTACCTTTTGGAATCTAGAAGCAGTTGGTTTCTACAGTCTTACAATGCCTCAAATTTCTGGTCTTGATTTCTCTTTGTAAAGAGGTCAGCTCTCTTCTGAGCTCATTTCTTCTTTATGTCTTTCCAAACACGGTTAATAGTAGGCAATACACAATAGTTTTTTTAAAGATTTATTTAAGTATCTCTACACCCAATGCGGGGCTGGAACTCATAATCCCAAGATCAGGAGTCACATATTCTACCAACTGAGCCAGCCATGTTCCCCAGCAATATTAACATTGTTTTCTAAATCTTTTCCTTAGACATGCCAGCTCAGTAAGTACATGGTCTGTCTCAAATTATTGTAGGTGACAAAGTTTCCAAATGTTTTGTCTTTGCATGATATGAATCAAGGATTTTCCAGCCTCCAATATTAGTTTCCTTACCATCTGATGGCCAACCACTTATCCAATGCCACGTACTGATACCTTGAATTCCACGACTATTAAAAAGAAAAAAAAATCCCTAGGTTCTAGAACAGATGAGCTCCCAACTTTCAGTGATTTAACAAAATATATATTATTCTCAGCTCACACAATGTGTAACATATGGCAGGTGGTCCTCTCCCATTTATAGCTCTCATTTTGAATACCTGGCTTCCAAGGTCTTTGGATCTTAGGAATAAAAGGGCTGGATAACCACACTGGAAAACTTTAGGGAATGGTCTAAAAGTGGCTTACATTATTTCAATTCATGCTTTATTGGTCAGAACACCATTAAAAAACCCCAACCTAACTGAAGGGTAAGCTAGGAAATCTTGTGGAGCAATATGGATTTGGAGATGGAGCATTCTGTCTCTGTCACATATATCTCCATGATACCAAATCCAAAAATACTCACATAAGAAATCTTAAGTTTGGGCAAGATACTTTACTAACAATTCTTTGTTTTCATTACAAAATGAGCTTAATTTTATTTAACCTTAATTTTATTAAAAGAGTGATTATGAGGATTTAATACTATGACATATTAAATTCTAGCATAATACTTGATATAGAATAAACTCTCCTAAAAAAGTTTATAAAAACTCAATAGAGGGGCGCCTGGGTGGCTCAGCAGGTTAAAGCCTCTGCCTTTGGCTCAGGTCATGATCTCAGGGTCCTGGGATCGAGGCCCGCGTCGGGCTCCCTGCTCAGCGGGGAGCCTGCTTCCCCCCCTCTCTCTCTGCCTGCCTCTCTGCCTCCTTGTGATCTCTCTCCCTCTGTGAAATAAATAAAATCTTTAAAAAAAAAAAAAGAAATGTATTTCTTCAAAAAAAAAAAAAGAAGTACTTGGGAAAAGGATTTCAGGGCAAATTCTTGATTTGAGAGGTTATCCCAAGAAGCAGAGTAAGGGGAGTGGGGGACTGAGATAGAAGGAAGTAAACACTTTAGTAAGTGTTAATGACTGGGATACCACAGTGGGCAACTGGGAGTTGTCTGAGGATTTTCAGGACATTCTGTAGAATATACTTTATAATTGTCTCATTAAGGCTTGAAGAACCTGATGTTTATCTATCAACTCCTATCCGACAGTGATTGAATTTTATTCCTGGGATGTTACTCTCTAGCACTTCCAGCCTGCTTTAGGCACAAATGAGCATGCTCCTATGACAGAACTCCCACAGGCAGAGAGGCAAAACACCCTTGGCATATCTGGGAACTTTCTGAGGTGACTTCAGGAGTAGGCCTTTGGATATGGGTGGGACACAAATAGCATGGAGCCTATATTTAAAGTAGCTTTCCTTGGAATTTCTGAATCACTGGAACAGGTAGCCACAATTCTTTACCAGCATCTCCCTCTCTCTCTCTCTCTGTCTTTCCATTTCTGTCTCTCTCTCGCTCCCCACCCCCTTTATTATTTCTAACTCTTAAATGTATCTTAAAATCTGCAAATTATGATTTCTGGCAAGGACTGAAAAGGTTATACATTGGAAAATGTGCTTATTTTCCAGTCCATGATGTCTTATCTCTCTGTACTCGATTTTGTCAATCTTCTCCTTCTTGTTGTATGTAAGTGCCAGATTTCCTTCTTTGGCAGGAAGATGTTGGAGGTTCAGGCCTGCCAAGCTGGGAGAATTCTTAAGGAGTGGAGGGAATTTCATTGAAGCTGAAGAGAAGGCTATAATCAAAGCAGGAAGCAAGACTGAAAACAGAGTGGTATACCTGAAAAAGAGAAAGAGAGGAAGGGGGATTGGTAAATCACAAAAGCCAGAGGGGCAGAAGCCAGCATCTACTCTGAGGTAGAGTCTTGAATCCAAACATCAGGGAAACCAGAAAGTGAACAAGGATTGGTTGGATATAAGTGGGAAGATACCATTACGTGGAAATGTTTCATTATTTTTTATTTCATTTTAGAAGTCAGTGGGATCTCTGTGTATGGGTGAGCCCTTAACTCTTCAAGTTCAGGATGAGGCAGACAGTAGGAACCTTTAGACTTTTATACATTTCCTAGATTTTGCCCCTCTAATACCCCAGTCTAAATTACTCCCATTGATAATTTTTATTATATTTTTAACTCATTTTTGTTCTCTTATTCTCTTATTTTTCAGCTTAAAATGTATCCATGGGTTAGAGTTCCCTTTTTGTTCCGGATTAAAAAGTTGTACTCTTCATAATTCAAACAACAACATTTTGGCAGGAAGTTAGCAGGAACATATGGGCCTCAGCATTTTGATGCCCAGACTGGCTTCTGCCAAAACATTTCTTTGCTGTCATATAGAGAGCAGCAGTGTTTGGGACTGTTGGGGAATCATCTCACACAGCTAGGGCTGGGGAAAACTGCTGCCTAACAGCCTTTGTGCGTAGCTGAGGGACTTCCTGCCCCTGAGAATTTTCTGAGGATTTTCAGAGGTGATGGGAGGTGGGGTCAGCCAGTGTCCATTTCTTAAATCCACAGCTACAGGTAATGTCCCTTAACTTCAAACAACCCACAGACAGTGGTAGGATGACTGGGATAGGAATGTGGAGATTATTGGTCAGAATCAAAACCAGAAAATGGAAACCACTTTTTTTTTAAGAGGGCATTTAGTAAAAGTGATTCATTACTCAGGTGATGAAAGAACTAAAAATCAAACAGGAGACAGTAAGACAAACCAGAGCTGAGCCAGAATAGGAAGCCATTAGCACCTTAGAGTAGAAGGGTGACGGCGAAGGCAGACTTATCAGAGCTCAAGGGAAGTTGGAACCATGATGGCTTGTATAACAGGAACTGAAGCCAAAGAAGAGAATGAGCAACTGCTGGAGACACCCCCTGAAGCTGATAAGAAGTGGGAAATACCCTGGATTGCCTTCCTCCCACCCTCCAATCTTTTTCCAGTGATTCTCACTAAATGAAAAATAAGTTAGCAGACATGGGATCCTGGGATGCCAGCCTCAGAGGTTAGTCCGCCTTCAGTAGAGGTAGAGCTGAGAACAAATAGGCCACAATGGCTTGCATAGGGTGGGAGGAATTAATAGTTGAGACAGAATAAGCTATTCAGTCCTGAGATCTAAAGTGGGTACATCCAAATCCTAACCAGATTTTTGGTTGTTGTTTTTTTTTGGGGAGGGCGCCAACTCAGTGTTTGGAATGTTAACATAAGAAGGAAAATAATAACTTCAACATCGTCTGACATTAACTGAACTCTGTGTGCTGGGCACTTCATACCAGTTATTTCGTGTAACCCATACTATATTCCGATATACTATTATATCCTCAGTGACTACATGAGAAAACTGAGGCACAAAGAATTTTTTTTAATTTTTTAATTATTTTTATTTGCCCCAGGGGTACAAGTCTGTGAATGATTAGGCTTACACCTTTTGCAGCACTTACCATAGCACAAACCCTCCCCAATGTCCATAACCCATCCACCCTATCCCTACCCTCCTACCCCCCAGTAAGGCTCAGTTTGTTTTGTGAGATTAAGAGTCTCTTATGGTTTGCCTCCTTCCCTCCCTACCCCCACAACCCCCTGCCCTGCCCCTCAAATTCCCCATATCAGAGAAATCATATGATAATTGTCTTTCTCTGATTGACTTATTTCACTTAGCATAATACCCTCTAGTTCCATCCACGTCGTTGCAAATGGCAAGATTTCATTTCTTTTAATAGCTGCATAGTATTCCATTGTATATATATACCACATCTTCTTTATCCATTCATCTGTTGATGGACATCTAGGTTCTTTCCATAGTTTGGCTATTGTGGACATTGCTGCTATAAACATTCAGGTGCATGTGCCCCTGCGGATCACTACATTTGTATCTTTAGGGTAAATACCCAGTAGTGCAATTGCTGGGTCATAGTGTAGCTCTATTTTCAACTTTTTGAGGAAACTCCATACTGTTTTCCAGAGTGGCTGCACCAGCTTATATTCCTACAAACAGTGTAGGAGGGTTCCCCTTTCTCCACATCCTCTCCAACATCTGTCATTTCCTGATTTTACTTACCTTTACTTACTAGAGATCTGGATCTCCTTATGTGTCATTATAAGGGATCTGAGGCTCACACCATGATGTGGAAGTATGTGAGCCCCTTCTGAGAGTCCCCTGTGAACAACTATTCCAAGTAAATTTGGAAACCTAGGAGGGTTAATGTTTTGGGTTTTTTTTTTTTTTTGGATCCTGTATTTCTCTTGCTTATTATTTTCTATGATGATTATTCATGTTTACCACCCATTATCCCAGGGGTATATGGGAGGGGCTTCAATTTTTCAATTTGCTAATCATAAAGCCACCTTATTTTCTCCTTTAATTTATGCCAACAATTTCTACCAGGTATGTGCCAGCTGTCCTGAACCCTAAGCATAATGATCTTGGTGCAGCTATTTTTCTAGGCAGTGGGACCCAAAGCGTTAATTACCGTTAAGGTGGCAAAGACAGGCCAGTAGGTGACAGAGCTTCTTTGGGCAAAAGTTGCATAAAATTTTCACCTTGCAGCAAGTGTAACTTCAAGATAAGAAATGAAAACAATACAAACAAACCAAAAACTGGGTCTGGAGATCACAAGGGATGGAGTGTTTTCTACAAAGAAGCCCAATCTACCCAGTTCTACCACTCAATGCCTAGACTTCTTTACAACACATGATGCAATGGGTTGCCATTTTTTTTACTTTACTGGCCATGGACATGTAAATAAATAAATAAATAAATAAACCTAGACAAGAGGTTGCAGTCTTCACAAAAATTAGAATCAAAATCCAAAACACTGACAACACCAAATGCTGATGAAGATGTGGAGGAATAGGAACACTCATTTATTACTGATGTTAAAGCAAAATGGTACAGGCACTTTGCAGACACGTTGGTGGTTTTTTACAAAACTAAACATACTCTTACCATACAATCCTGGAAGTGTTTCTTGGTATTCACCCAAATTAGTGGAAAACTTATGTACCTATAAAAATCTCTGGATGATTATACCATCTTTACTCCTTATTGCCAAAACTTGTATGCCACTAAGATGTTCTCAGTATGTAAATGGATACATAAACTATAAGATATACAGACAATGGAATATTATTCAGTACTAATAAGAAATGAATTCTCAAGCTATGGAAACACATGGAGAAACATTCAATGCATATTATTAAGTGAAGGAAGTCAACCTGACTACATACTGTATAATTTCAACTATATATCTTGGAAAAGGAAAAACCATGGAGTCAATAAAAAGAGCAATGGTTGCCAAAGGTTTGGTGAGAATAGGATGAATGAATAAATAGAACACAGAGGATTTTTTGGGCAATGGAAAATACTTTGAATAATAAATCTAATAAAATCAGGGACAAGCCAATGTTTTCACTATTGCTACTTTTATTCAACATTGGATTTGAAGTCCTAGCCAATGTTATCAAAATCCTAGCAAGATTCCCTTATGTACATTGACAAGCTGATTTTAAAATTTACATGAAAATGCTAAGGACTTAGAATGGTCAAGACAATCCTGAAGATGAAGAAATTTGGAGTATATACATTGAGATTTTAAGATTTCTTATAAAGCTGTGTGCTTAATAGAATATGGTATTTGGATACACATAAATAAATCGATGGAATAGAATAGAAAGTTCAGAAATGAACCCACATGTATTCAATTATTTGATTTTCAGTAATGGCCCCAATGCCTTTCAAGGAGGAAAGGAAGGTCTTTTCAATAAGCGATGCCGTAGTAACTGCTTATCTCTATGGGGACAAAGTGAACCTTGACTGCTAATTCACACTACACATATAAATTAACTTGAGATGGATAATAGATCTAAGTGGGAGGGCATAAGGTCTAAAGTTTCTAGAGGAAAATATATGAAAATAGCATTGTGACCTTAGGGTGAAGGGAGATTTTTTGGGCAGAATGCAAAAAGCACTAACTACAAAAGAAAAAAAAATAATTGGACTTCATCAAAACTAAAAAACTTCTCATCAAAAGAAGTACTTAAGAAAGTAAAAAATGGCAACCCATGACTATGAGAAAGTATTTGCAATACATATATTTTACAAAGGATTCATATCAATAATATACAAAGAACTACGAATCAATAAGAAAATGAAAAATATCCAGTAAGATAGTGGACAAAACACTTACTAGGCATTTTACAAAAGAAGATATCCAAGTGGCCAATAATCGTATGAAAAGGTAGACAACGGGCGCCTGGGTGGCTCAGTGGGTTAAAGCCGCTGCCTTCGGCTCAGGTCATGATCCCAGGGTCCTGGGATCGAGGCCCACGTCAGGCTCTCTGCTCAGCAGGGAGCCTGCTTCCTCCTCTCTCCTCTCTCTGCCTGCCTCTCTGCCTACTTGTAATCTCTCTCTCTGTGTCAAATGAATAAATAAAATCTTTAAAAAAAAAAAAAAAAAAAAAGAAAAGGTAGACAACATCACCATCAACAGGGAACTGAAAATTAAAACTGCAATGGGATGTTATTCCACAAACATGAGAAGAACTAAAATTTTTATAAGATTGACAAAACCAAGTGTAGACAAGGATGTAGAGCAACTGAAACTATCATATGTTGTTGGTGGAGATATAAAATGGTACAACCAAAGACATCTGGGTGGCTTAGCAGTTTGAGCCTCCATTCAACTCATGGTTTTTTAGTTTCGGCTTAGGTCATGATCTTAGGGTCAGGAGATCGAGGACCAGGTTGGGCTCTGTGCTCACTCGGGAATTATTTTGAGATTCTTTTCCCCTCCTCCTTCCCCTGCTCATTCTCTCTCTCTTTCTCTCTCTCAAATAAATAAATAAATAAAATCTTTAAAGGAAATGGTACAACCACTTTGGAAAAATTTCGACAGTTTTTTAAAAAGTTAAAATTATACTTACCTTGTGACTTGCAATTTTATTCTTTGCTATATGCCCAAAATAAGTGAGTGTGTATGTCCACAAAAAGATTCATCCAAAAATGTTCAAAAAAAGCTTCATTCATAATGTACCCAAAGTGGAAACAGCCTAAACATTCATCAACAAAAGAATAGATAAATTTATTTTGGTGTATCTATACAATCGAATACCATGCCACAAGAAAAAAGAACCAATCACTGAAACAAAACCATACAGATAAATCTCAAAAACACCCTGTTAAGCAGAATAAGCCAAACACAAAATTACATACACTAAGATTCCACTTAAATGAAGTGAAAAAGCGGTCAAGTTAATCCATGGCGATTGAAGTCAGAATAATTATTACCTTTGAGGGGAGTATTGATTGGAAATGGCAAAAGAAAACATTCTGGGACAATAAGAATATTCTTGATTTGAGCCATATTTTGATTTGGATCATGATCACTTGAGAGGTCTCTCTCTTTCCCTCTCTGTTTTTCTCTCATGCTCTCTCTCTCTCTCTCCATACATATAATCAAGCTGTACACTTAAAATTTATATTTTTTTCTATGTGAAAAATTAAAACAAAGAAATAATTCTAAAATGCATCACTTTCTTCATGGTAGGGGGTTCAAGTACAACAACTTGTCTTTTATATTGGAGGGAGTGTCTTTCTACACCTTAGACAACTAGACTCCTAAAAACATCACCAATGTGAGAGGTCTTTGAATCTTCATAAGATTTCTCTCTCTTCCTGTTGTGCAAATTTGTTTTAGGGTAATCAGAGTACTTGCCATTTCCTGCTCAACGGGTCTGGTTAACATGATATCATTAATATGTTGAATTGGCAACATGTGCTTTGGAATATCAAGATTATCAAGACTTAGAAGGGATCATACTCCTAGGACATACATGTAAATGACTGTGTATGGCTCTCCTTCCCAGGTGAATTTGAACTTCTTTTGATCCTCTTCCCTGATGGGGATTCAAAAGAACACATTCACCAGATGAAGAGCTGCATATCAGGTACCAGAGGCTCTCTTTATCTTTTTGTTTGTTTGTTTTAAAGATTTTATTTATTTATTTGAGAGAGAGAGAGAGAGAGCAAGAGCAGAGGGAGAAGCAGACTCCCCACCAAGCAGGGAGCCGATGTGGGACTCCATCCCAGGATCCTGAGATCATGACCCAAGCCAAAGGCAGACCCTTAACAACTGAGCCACTCAGGCATCCCCTATCTTTATTTGTTTTAGTAAACATTCAGGATAGCAGCTGCAACTGGGGCTTCCACTTATTTAAATTTATGGTAGTTCACCATCCTCTGCCGTGTTCCAACTGATTTTTCAAGGACTATACATTGAATCAAAAGAGAATAGGATATACCACCTTAACACCCTGTTTGAAAGCGAGACTCATCTCTGCCGTTCATCCAGGATGTGTTCTTGGTTTAATTTTAATTCTGTGCAGGGGTGGAGAATAGTGGTGTAGACTTAACAGCTTCCCATATTAGTTTTCTATTGCTACTATAACATATTACCACAAATCTAGTGCTTAAAACAACAAAAATTTATATCTTACAGTTCTGAAAGTCCAAAGTCCAAAATAAGTCTCACTGAGATAAAATCAAGGTGTTGGGAGAACAATGTTCATTCTAAAAAATCTAGAAGAGAATTTCCTTGACTTTTCCACCTTCTAGAAGCTCCCTGCTTTCCTTGCTTCTAATCTCTTCTTCCACCTTCAAAACCATCATCATCGCATCTTCAAATCTCTCTCTGACTCTGACTTCCTCTTCTGCCTCCCTCTTCCATTTATAAGGGCTCTTGTGATTGCACTAGGCCTCCCAGATAATCCAGAATAATCTCTCTAGCTCAGCTGATTAGCAGCCTGAGTTCCATCTGCAACCTTAATTACCCTTTTCCATGTAACTTAATACATAGATTCAGGAGTAGGACACAGACATCTTTGAAGGGCCATTATTCTGCCTATTATGCTTCCACTAACTTGCCCAATTATAACAGTTTACAATTAAGTACTAAATGTGAGGTTTCTGTCAGCTTCTAGGTAAAACCATCCTAATGAAGCAGTTAGGGCTGAGAAAATCATCATCGGGCGATCTGCAGATCCACTGTATTGACTGTAAGATGGACCAGGGACAGGACTCCATTTATCACATTGTTTCCATAACATCTTTTGGCATTTTGATTCCCTTTGTTTATCAGTATCACCTATGATCCTGTACCCAACAGCCCTTGAAAGATCACTTTCCCTAAGTACATGATTATCCAGTAAAGAACCCTAAGTCCCCTGGGAATTGATTGGGCAAATAGCTACAGCACATTCTTCTTCAGACATCACAGTACATTTCCTTCCAAGAGAAATATACTCCCTTTCAATCACTCCCCTTCAAACACTGGATCTGAGAACAGTGTAAGGAATTGTGATTTTCCTACACAGTGCTTGACATCAGCTTTCTGCTCTTCCACTATTGATTTTTTTGTTGTTGTTGTATATGTCAAGCAACACCATCATCAGCTGGTCAACTTTCTTTCCCCTAGGAATACTATGGTTTATTAGATATCTTCACACATTCCTGTGGGTCATGGGCTCCTCATTGTCATTCCATCTGTATACCCATAATGGAAATTAGATTCACCTTACTTCTGATGGCTAAATGCTACACCTGGCCTCTTGATGTTACCTAGCCATCATCTCCATTGATGTTTGGTAGCCCTGGTCTGTAACAACCATCCATTCCACCCCTGGCCCACAAATGATAACCACCATTAGTTCTCTGATTCCTTTTTGCTTTAGTTAAGGAATAGCTTCTGGGTCCTCTGAAAAACACAGACAGCTGGGTATCTTTCTTTTTATATTATGTAATAAATCTACTAAAACATAGTCACATCTCTGATTCTTTTGACCCTTTCCTTAATACTCTGCCAAGATGGTTCTGGCATCTCCACTTCATTTACTAGAGGCCTCCAGAAAATGGGAAGCTTGAGAGTTAAGTTGTCTTTCCTGTAGTATATTAGGCCTGGCTCCAGAAGTCCTTGCCAGGAAGTTAAGTCTTGCCAGCACTCATATCAATATACTCTTCCCTATCAAACCTTATATTCATCCTCTCTGAGCAACCTCAAGTTACATTCCTCGACATGTTGTCTTGAAACTTGTTAGTGTACATAAGCCCTTTGGTGAATAATTCTTTTTCTTTCTGTACATGGACAGTGCTTCCTACTTGTACCACAATAAGACCTGACCCTAGTTTTTATTATACACTGGGGTTGATGAGCTAGGTAGGGCCCACGGGTTGGACACTGTTGTAGAAGTGTTGTAAAACTAAGGAACACAATCACACTCATTTATTTGTATATTGTCTATGGCTGCTTTTATGCTACAGTGGCAGGGTTGAGTAGTAGAAACAGGGACCATATGGCTTAAAAAGCCTAAATATTTATTATCTCACCCTTTAAAAAAGGTTTGCCAATTCCTGATCTAGATCAGTTCTGTCCAACAGACCTTCCTCTGATGATAGAAATATATAATCTGCACTGTCCATGGTAGCCACTAGCCACATGTAGTTATTGAGAACTTGAAATATGGCTAGTGTGACTAAGAAAAAGAATCATTTATTTTATTTTATTTTAGCTGATTTATAGTTGAATGCGGCCAGTGACTATTGAGTTGGACAACACAGGTATAGAACCAACGAAGGAATTTGGGGAGGGGCAGAGATCTTAGGAAGACAAATACATCTTGAGGTCATCCATCTCAGTAAGGATTTTGTATAATCTTCAGAAAAGATTGGATGACTGTTCTTCTAGCCAAGAGGAGAGGATCACCCTTGCTGGCCCAGGGATCAGAGGATTCTGAGGGTTGACACAAGCACATCCACTCAGAAGTCCTCATTTTAGGTTTCAGGGTCTTGATTTTAGTGTCAGAGATGTTGAAGGTGTGAATTCAGTCTCTTTGAAGTTCCACCACTCTTACATTTAAGTCTTAGGTTTGATTATTAGTATAGCCTTCTGAAAACGGGAGATGAGGGTCTCTAAACACCACACTGAGGCATTCTGGTTTTCATAGCATGCCCTGAGTTGATAGGCTTTTGTTGTTGTTGAAATGTAGTTGACACACAATGTTACATTAGTTTCAGGTGTACCACATAGTGATTCAACAAGTTTTGAAGTTATGCTATCTATGCTCACCATGAGTTTAGCTGTCATCCTGTGTTGATAGATTGTTGACCTCCTTTATTTCTTTTTTCCTGTGGATGTTAACAACCACCAACTAATTCCCAAACTTCATAATTTCCCAGGCTCTATACCTTTTAAGTATTGGGGCTATTGCATAAGCCAGTACATCCCCTTCCACACATTCTCCTTCTGAAACAAGTATAGGTGAAATCTAATGATTAAGTGAATCTAATGAAATCTATGATATGCCATGCTAGAGACAATATTGCCCCACTTTTCAATAATGGGGCTTATCCCATCTATCCCATCACTATCTCATTCTGAGTGTCTGCTCCTTATAGCTACTCTTGGTAACAACTTTCTTAGGTTGCATGCTCCCAGAAGGAGAAGCTGAAACAAGGATTTGAGTGTATATGGTTTATGAGGAATGATTTCAAGGGAGAGAGATCACAGAGCGGGGAAGCAAGACAGGAAAGAATTAAAAGACAATATAAGATATGTGAACAAGCAGGTTATCCTGGAGGACAATGAGGCTCAATTCTGCTGGGATCCCTGGAAAACAGTGTGGAACACACCTCAGACTTGTCCTACACCACTAATTGAGAGATACTCTTAGCATGTCAATTCTCTGGCACTTCGCACCTGCCCTGTGCATAAGATGAGCTAAAACTCTCAGGTGGAGAGTTGCAGGTGCTTGCCATCTTCAGGAATGGTGAATGTTAAGGTCATATAAGTAGGGCAGTAACACCATCTTCTACAATACTGAATACACAAAAAACTCTTAAGTCCATAAAGAGGGTTGGCCAAAGCAATCAAAGCAAAATCAAAAAGAAACACACACACACACACACACACACATGAAACCTCCTCAGTCATCATTGGAGGTAACCAGTATGCAATACATAACCATGATAATTAGCAATTAGAGGGGAAAATTTAAGCACTGAGCCTAACTTTCCTGTATGAACTATATTCCAGAGTAATCAACCATGTTCAACGAGGGAAAGTTCTTCTTTAAAGAAAAATTATCATGTTTCATCACTGTTTTGTCAGGATGAAATAACACAAAGTCATTGATCTGCTTTAATATATTTCAGAATAGGAAGGAGGGGATAGATGAAACAAATAAGGGGAAATCTTGATAAATATTGAATCTATATTGGATCTGCCATACAGGGAGTTTCACTGTATTATTTCTTTTTTGATTTTTTACTTAGAGAGAGAAAATCTTTTCCTTTTCTTATCCCCTCCAGCACTATCATGAGCCTTGAGTTGCATACACATTCTTATAATCCTGATTACCCATTATTAAGATAAACAAAGCACTAAATAATGCAGTTGAACTGCAAGCAACAGCTTTTTTCCTAAGATGCAAGTTCCAAATCATGATGCCTGTTCCTGCTGTGATCACATTATAACCTTAAATTTTCCCTAATGAATTGATCCACTTAGACATAGCCAGTGTTTGTTATGAAATCTTGTGCGCATACACACCTTATAGGTTCGTTGTGTGGATTTTAAAAACAATGAATATGGAGCTGCAGTCAGAGTGTCTGGCTCATGGGGAAGGCACTGAGTGTAGACACATTTCCCACCTCCTCCCCTTCCCATATCTAAATAGGAAAAGCTCCTTTTAGTTCCTTCCAAATGTAAATATATTACCTGAGAAGGGTACTAAGTTAACTCATTAGCACCTCCTAACACTTGAGCAGTTTATCAGATTAACTACAGAAAACAAAGTCCTGAGGCAATGGAACTTCAGTTGCACAGAAGTTGACAAGGACAAGGTAGTATGGAAAGTAAATAAATAAAATTCCATCTTACCTTTGTTTGTGGATATGCATCTTTGGGTTGCTTTTGTTTCCAATCTCATTTGATCCTCACAGACCTCCCTTCAACACAGGAAGCTTAATAAGCTTCAAGCATGAACCCAGCCTTAAAGAGCTAATAAATGGCAGAGCTGGAGCTGGAACTTGGACCTTCTAACACCGAAGTGCAAAGGAAGCCTGGATATCTGGAACCCAGATTGAGAACTGAAGGAGAAGTAACAGCAGAGTGAGGAGTTCTTAAAGAAGACACCAAAGGTGGGGTATCATCACCTTCATAAAGGGGTCTGCTTAGGCTCCCCTCCTGTGCATAATGTTTCAGTTTCTAGATCTATGCCCATCTTACTTATAGTGAATCCTGTGCAGGACAATTTTCTTGGTGGCATGTAAGGGCCTCATGTTCCATTCACAAATACCTTCCCCAGAATATTCATGGTTGTGTTGTTTTACCACAAAAAAAAAAAAAGGTATTTCAACATTCCTAAAAAACAATCTTCAAATTATACCTACAGAATGTTATGATTTGATAAAATTCTAGCTTCATTTTTCCTGTTCTTGACTATATATGTGATAATCAAAAAACTATTGATAATTACCCCTGTTTTAGGTATTTGAAAGGTGAATTTTAATGGCAAAAGATAGACTGTTTTTACATTCTCCCGTGTGGAAAACAGTCTAAAAAAAAGATTCTTGCTGAGCTTGCCAGTTCTACAAGTTATACATATTGGTAGCTTTCAATATTAGAGACTCAAACATTAGAGAAGTATGTAAATACGACAGTGACGTGTTCCCCCCCTTGCTCCCCCCCCCCCNTTCCCCCCCTTGCCCCCCCCCCCCCCATAATCCTGTTCTCCAGCATGAACCATAGTGAATAGCTGGGCAGCTCTTCTCTCAGACTTTTTATTTTACAGAGTTTACAAAGCACTTTCACATACTTCATCTCATTGAAACCTCACAACAGCAGTATTCAATTATAAATGTGAGATTGGGGAAATTGTTTTCCAGTGAACTTTAATAACCTTCTCACAAAAGGGAGCTACCATGACTGACTACCTTCTATTCACATTTTTGCAAACCCAGGCCAGGATTGATTCACAGTGACCTTTCCTGCTCAATTCATATAGCAAAGAGCAGACTGGACTGTGGAGAGCAGAATCAATCCAAAATCTGCTAAGCATTTGGGTTCTATCAGCTACAGCCTTAGCTGAACAGAGAATATTTGCATGGGTAATAGATAAAGATGGAGCAGTCTTTGAAAACACTATAAAGGGTGCTTCTTCAAGATCACTAACAAAGAAAAATGTGGGGCTAGCTGTTCTAAACTCTGGTACAAAATTGAGTTCAAATTAGAGTAAATTGTGGTATTTCCTCCCATAGAAGTGGGTAGAGATAGACTGAACGCACCAATTACCACTGGAGATAAAGTAGCAGCTCTCAAATTAATGGAATAAAACAAGTCCCCCCAGGCTAAGAGCATAGTCTTGGGGTTAGCTGCTTAATTAGTGGGCTCTTTGTTCTAATAGATCTTTTAGATAAGATCTTGAAATCAAGTCGGATGGGGGAGGAGGGAGTTGGAGAGAGCTTAGAGTCTTAGGTGAACCTGGTTACCATATTTTTAAACTAGACTAATGGAAAGATAAGGACCTCGATTCCAAAGAGCCAAATCAACCTTATCTCTTGAATTAGTTTGTGTATAATGAACTATTTATTTTGGCCAGGAGAGTTGCTTCAGTGAACCCATTATGATGTCCAAGGACTAACCATGATTAAATTTCCCTCCAAGGACAACCGAAGGATAGTTAATATCTTTATCTTCCTCCAGTTTCCAAATCATGAGCAAAAATATTTATGAGGTAATATCTTTATTACTGTAGCTTTAGCACTCAGTACTTGCATGCTTCTCTTAAACTCCCGGGTGTCAGCCAGTGGCAGGAAGAAGGGGTGACACGGTGGATTTGACGTCCACTGAAACAAAGAGCAACAAGTCTCTCAGCTCCCTGGCCTCTGAACAAAATGCTGACTGACTTGGAGTAGTGTGACCTACCTTAAAATGTTGTAAGGGCCCCGCTAGTGATTCATGTCCACCCAAAACAAACAGCTATCTTTCTAACCCTTCACTGCCCAGGCGGGGCCTCCGCCGCTGGCTTTGAGGATAAAACGCTGGCAGCCAGTCTAAGAGAGAAAAGGACATCCGGGGAATTTTAAGTGGTTTGGATCAGCAGCTGTCATGTACAATTGATGTTCATTTATATTTCACTAGCCAAAATCTAATGCTGCCCAAAATTGGGAAAGAAATATTTCAAATACTAATCAGGTCCAATCCTGCTTTAATATAAAAAATGAGCTGTCCTACCTTTTTCAATCCTTGTCTCAGAAGGGAGATTTAATGTTTCCTGACAGTGCTTTAAATACTTTGCTGTTCAGACTTCAATGAATCCACAATAATTATATCAGTTAAACCAGCTTGGTTTTTCCAAAGCCATTTCAAGCTGAGGGTGCTTTTGAACTCCTTATCATGGCATTCATCCTTTGATACCAGGTTTAATAGAGGAAGGGCTAATACTCAGATGGATCACCACTTAACTATTTAACCCATTTACCTATTAGTTGTTTTGTTGTTCTACAGTTTCCCAGCCTCCTCCCTTCCAGGAAGCTTAATTGAACAGAATATAGGAACCATATGTTTTTCCCAGTGGAGAGTTTCAGGGAAGGCCCAGTGGTTTTTAATTCCCAGAAGATCAAGCAATAAAGACTTCAGTAGATTATCATTAAGAACTGACTTAACATTTAGTGTCGAGCTCACCCTTTTATAAGAGCTTTTATGTTGTCATTTCTATGAAGGAGGTTAAAAAAATACCTTTGTTTCACAGATAAAGTGTGGGTTATCAATATACCATTGTTTTAGGGGGGAAGAGTACCAGCATCTCTATGTGAAATTCGTTCTACCCATCCCTCATCACTCCCTCAAGACGTCTAACAATTTCATCATAGTTTTGGCTTCAGTCAGCATTCATTCTCACTGAACCACACTCTCCCATAAAATGAGATCTTCCCGATCTGTTGTATTGGCAATCTGTAGCCTTCGCCTCTACAACAACTAAACAAACAAAAGAGCACAGTTGAGAACAATTTTCCTTCAGAAGAGCAGCCAAAGTGCACTAAACACATTTACTTAAAGCCATCAAGCAAGTGGAGGAAGCAGAAGGCTTCTCCTCCATGGTGCGTGGAGCAGTGAGCAGAGCCTCCTGAAGAAGCTTGAAAATGGTAGCTGTTGACCCTCTTTATTTCGGCAGATGACCACTGAATGTCCACAGCAGAATCTGTCTTCACTTCTTTGGAAGTATAAATAATACATCTGCAAACCAGGGATCATATGCAGGAACCCTATTATTGCCCTACCAGAAACAATTTTCCTTTATAAAAACAGATTAGAAGTCATGGAGTGGATATTGACTACTACTAACAAAAGAAATTATCAAAGGGATGAACATAAGTGGTTCTAAAATCAGAGCAGGTCTTGCAAAATACAAATATGGCAGGGTCAAAATGTAGGAGAGATGATAGCAAACGAGGTTCACTTTGAACTTCTCATTCAACATTTATCATGTTTTCTCTTAATTTTCTGATAAACAACCATTTGTTATTTTACATTTGACTCTTGAAATCCGAACTCTCATAATTTGA
This sequence comes from Ailurus styani, assembly GCA_002007465.1. Classification (NCBI taxonomy): domain Eukaryota; kingdom Metazoa; phylum Chordata; class Mammalia; order Carnivora; family Ailuridae; genus Ailurus; species Ailurus styani. The sequence continues at coordinate 1,148,470 of LNAC01000216.1, forward strand.
TGCTCTGTTTTTTAATCCTGCCATATCCATTTGCATGATGCTCCAAGATTCATATCAGCAGCTAAATTTGTTATTTTCATTTCAAGTGGGAACTCTTTTGATACTAACAGTCTGATTTAGAGAAGGTTACATCTTAGGCAGCGAGTCTGGACTGGTTGTAGGATTATTGCCAATTTGGGATCTTACAGTGGTGAAACTTTCAAATTTGGGAGTCTGAGAACACAATCTAGTTCTAATTTTTCCCTTTATTAATTGCATGGGCTACTTAATAGGGTGTAGTTTAAACTCCCCACTACATTTTATAGGAAGTATGTGTGTGTGTCATTTGAGTAAGGGTGGTCATTTGCCCTACCTAAAAATTCACTCCCTAGGTGTCATCAACTAGTCTTCTAATCAACTATATTATAACTATATTATATATAACTATATTATATAACTATAACATATCATAGTTACATATTATTTTATATTACATATTATATATGTTAATATAATTATTTTATTATTTAACTAATATATTATAATTATATAATATATATTATTATAATATATAACTATATTATAGTTGATTATATATGTATATATATATATATACAAGTGTGTATATATATATATATGAACCAGCCTTCAGAGGTGCATTCTAGCAAAAATTAAGTTATCTTAATCTTCTAAATACACCACCAGAATATCCTTAATTAGCATAATTTCTGTTAAAAATCACTTTTCATTGGTAAAATTAATGTGTGTCAGTTAGCATCGGGGATGTTAGAAATGGGTGAAACTGGTGGAAATGGAGATATTAAAGATACATGGATTGTAAAAAAAATATTCTAGAAACTTTCCTTGCCTGTAAACACAATAAGAACCTAGAAAACCTGGTCATTTGTACCATTAGGGATATTGTTTCCTAGCTTGTCCTGTGTCTAGGCATTGACTCAAACCTCAGTCCACTGCTGGCTTGATATCTACTGTATCAGACTACAAACTTCTATGTTATATAAGCTATTTTGTGCCTACTTCCTAATAAATGTTTAATAGGCATCCTTAGTTTGGCCAGATTTGGTCAGAGATTTACTTTCAATATGAACTGCTAAAAAGGTTATATGGTAGATTCATCTCTAATTTTTGGTGGTTCCCATTATCCACAAATTAACTTACACAATATTGTCCTTCACTCAGCATTGATTTCTCTTTAGCCCTGTCCCAGATATTTGTAATGTCACCCAGGTGCCTGTAGGCAATTCAGAAGTAATAAACTCATAGATCTCCAGGCTATAGACTCAGAGGGCTTCAGTGGGATTCAAAGTATGCATAGAGCTCTCCTGGACTAGCAGTCCCTTCAGACCTCTATGGTTTGATCTGACAGTTGCTTGGTCCTAGCCCCAGGTCCCAGAAGCAGTTAGGATTTCTCCAGTTCCCTCCAGGGTCTTCATTTCTCTGGAGTTTTGATCAATACTTCCGGTAGACTGGTGTTTTCCATAGGGCCATGGTCAAAACTTTTGCTATTTGCCCGTAAGAATAGAACACATGGTAATAGGGTGGGGGGGTGCTTGGGTGGCTCATTCTTTAAGCATCCAACTCTTGATTTCAGTTAAGGTCGTGATATCAGAGTCATGAGATTGAGGCCTACATCAGTTGAGCACTGAGCGTGGACCCTGCTTAAGATTCTCTCTCTCTCTCCCTCTAAACCTCTGCACCCTCTCTCTCCCTCTCTTAAAAAAAAATAGAACATAGATTGGACATTCTGGGGCCATGTCATAGACAGAGGTAATAATGATGATGATGATGGTGGTAGTAATGATTATTAATAGAATTTCCACATGGCAAAAACATATGTCTCCATGGATTTCTTGGCTGCACATGAAATAAAACTCAAGCAATATTGGCTTAAGCCACTAAGTTTTTTTCTTAGGTATACTCCACCTAGAGTTGGGCAATCTAAAGTTGTGCAAGCGTTCAGTGAAGCTATCAATGACCCAAAGTCTATCTGCCTGCTCTGTCATCATTAGTTTGTGGCCCTGGTCCCCCCATTTTCAATATGGCTGCAGCACCTCCAGGTGTACAATGGGGAAGGAGAGAGAACACAGGCCTTTCACAAAATAACATTTTGCCTTTTTATTCAAGAAAGAAAGCTCTCTCCAGGGAAATTCATTTATATTACATAGGCCAAAAGTTTGTCACCCTATAGCTGCAAAGGAGTTGGGAAAGGGAATAATTTTGTTCACCATCCTGAACAAAGTGAAATTCTGACAGGAAGGAAAAAAGGGGAATGGATATTGACAGGGAATCAGTAGTACCTGCCATTCCTACTATTTAGCAATCATTTTAACAGGTAATTTACATATTCATCATCTCTAATGTGACCCATTAACCATTTTCCACGGGATGAAACTGAACAACATAGACTTTTAGTAACTTGCCTGAGAAAATGGAAGAGTCATGATTTGAATCCAGAACTTGATTCATTGTAATAGTAATAATAGTTAACATTGGTTAAATACTTGCAATGGGTCAGATACTCCACTAGCTATTTTTTATGTGTTCAGACTCATTTCCTTCTCATAGAATCCCTCTGAAGAAGGTTTATCATCCTCACTTATTAGATGAGGAAACCAAGCCTTGGAGAACTTAATGGACTTTAGAGTCACGCAGATTATAAGAAGTGAAGCTTGCTCTTGCTTTGGCGGCACATATACTAAAATTGAAATGTTACAGAGAAGATTAGCACGGCCCTTGCACAAGGATGACATGCATATCTCTGAAGCATACCATATTTTGCACAGTTCCCTGAAGTCACTTGACACTGGATTGGTCAATACCAAGGAAACTACATGAGTCAAAGCACAACATGTGGCATCCAATGTTGAGACTGTGATTTTTCCCTACAAAAAGAGAGAGAGAGAGAGGAAGGGAGGAGTGAGAAAGTGACAAGCTCAGCTCACTTATTATTTGCCCTTTATTCAATCCTCATTTTCTGGCCTGGAATACAGTTGTGATATTGAGTGGGGCAGCAGCCATATTATGAACATGAAGATTATAGACTCACACTAAGGATAACACAGTGGAGAGAGAAACAACCGCTTAACTGAGTCTCTGATAACATTCTAGAGCCTCCATACCACCCTAAGCTTGCCTATTTCTGGATTTGTGACAATTTATGAAAAATAAACTAGTTAGACTGCTGTTGTGGTATTGTGTTGTTGTGATTACATAAAGCTGAGAATAACACCTACTGATAGAGATGGCCGTGCTCTTCTCCCCTTCAACCAGGTTTATCTTTGGTTTACTACCAAAGTTATCTGCAGGTAAGGTATATCATTGTCAAAGCCCCAGCTCTGACTGCACAGGGGACCAGGTGTCATGCTAATTAGTCTGAAAGAAGTGGGTTTACGGCTTCTTTCTTTGCACTAAGGAAGGTCTTAGAGTAATAAAGTGGCATTGGACAAAGAACCTAGTCTTTGGCAAATCTAATCTTCAAGACAATTTTACTCACTCTCTGTGAGTTTCAGCTTTCTTATCTCTACAATGAATACTCTACTATCTACTTTAAATATTTACTGAGAGGTGTGTGAAATGCCTAATTCAAGTGGTACATACATGTACAGTTGTCTTTATTATGAATTCCCCTCTCACTAATACAAATGGAACAAATCACCTTATCCTCTCCTCCTCAGTTCTCAATGCATCCCTAATCTTCTTGTTATAATGTTCTTTGGTAAAATACCTGCCCCCAGAATTTGGCCTTGGCTTTCATTTTATCCAGATTTTGTATGGTTAAAAGAAATGGGTGGAAAAGGGAATGGGGAGAAAGAATAAGTCCATGGAGTATATGACTTCGGCACAGATGACTCTGCTGTTGGACAGAGGAAATCCTACAAGAAGACAGCACGCAAACCTCTCCCCCTTCCTCAGAACTTCCTTTCTTCCCCAGGTGAAGATGGGGACCTGGGTTTGTAACCATCTCTATAGGTTTACAAAGTATATCTACATTTTTGATTAGAGTTTTTCTTGAGAGCTAAGTCTTCTGAGATGTGCTCTTGGAATAAAGTCATAATCATCTATAGTACATATTTATAATACACACATATATATGCCACATACATATTTATATATAACATTAAAGTCTGTTACCATGACAACTATTGCGGTACTAACAAATTAAGCATTGTGACTCCACTGTAATAAGAAAAAAGAAATTCAAATGAAACACCAAGCATTTGTTTAAGCACAAATATCCTTAGTAATTAAATGCACAAAAACAATACAGAAAACCACAAATTAATGTTTAGAAGCCTTTTCTAGTCTGAAAACCGGCTTTGCCATTGTTTTCCCTTTACCACTGCATTATATTATACATCTTTATAAATTAAGTTCGGCACCAGGTTAACAAGAACAGGTCTGCTGCTTTGGAGCTCTCACACACCGAAAAGCTCAGCTTTCATTCTAAATAGTTACACCTTCCACAGTCAGTGAGAAAGATTTTATGGCTTTTTTTATTCATCAAAAAGAGGACTTTTAAAAAAGAAAGCTCAAATGTGAAGTTGGTCTTACATCCCCTGTTTCATTCAGACAACATGTAGAACTACCCCTGGGGTTCTGCATACATTAACATCCTTTCACAATTAACCCTAATAGGACAAGTGTAGCGTTTTTTTTTCCCAACCAGATATATTCAAAGCTGAAAAATACATAGTGTTTAAATAGATCTCATTATATCAGCCACACCAAATCTCTCCTCTTTATATACAGAGGATTGTACCTCTTTCCACTGTCACGCAACATTAAAATAGGAAGGCATACACAAGGATGACATGGATTTGACAAAAAATTAATGATTTGTACATCACTTTAATGCTTCGAATCTGCAATTCATGTATGCTAATTAGTTCATAATGGGCTGTTGAAGAACAGAACTGTCATCCTGCTGCTTCCCGGGTTTCTGGAAGCTCTGATTCAGCACAGACCTGCCCGGTTGCCTGCTGGATTCTGGGCTGTAACCCGGCAGATCTATGAAAGCATTCCCTCCCCCAACACACAATTGTTTCTTGGATGTGGTGCTTTAATCTATCAGAGTTACGATGGCATATCTCAAATAAGTGGTTCCTGGGTGCCGAGATACATACCGGGAGCAGCAGCATGGCACCACTATATCCAGATGATTGATTCCTGGGTTTTAGGCTGTCAGGCTATACCTCAGAGGACAGCCGTCAGCTTCCTAAATGGATGAAGTTGTATTATGCAGCACATTTTGAAAATCCATGTACAACTTTTTTTAAATTTATTTACAGATAAAAACTTGGAGAGGAGTAACAAAGGGGGCACAGAGATTAGATATCTTCTCTTACTCTGCAATCACGTATATCTCCCCAGTGCAAGGAAAGCAGCTACCGAGTCCCTTTTTCCTTTGGTCTTTGTGCTGTTGAGCTGGAGACAGACTGTCACACCAGCGGGAGAGTGTGAGGCTGAACGGCTTCACAGACCAAAAGTAAATACCAGGGCTTGCTGGAAGCTTCGAGATTTGAAAACAGGTTGCTCTGTTTTTACTGGAAAGAAAACGGATTTTGCCTGATCTCATGATGGAGGACTGACCCAATGTGTTTCTCATATCACATCTGTTGATCTGCACACCCAGCTGCTGCGCATGTCCGGACAGGAGACTACACAAAGGAGACAAGCACGAAATTTGCTTCCAGGTTTGAAGTAGCCAATGCCTGATGGCTGGAATTTTGTCTTGAAGTCTCCAAAGTGAACATGCATGTAATTGGGAAATTTTTTTTTTAATTGGAAATTTGAACTAGTGGTCATAATGGAAGAACTGAGCCAGGCCAGAGGAAAAGATACTCCCCATGTAATTGAACCATGAAGGGATTTTAGATGATCGGGAATACATCCTTTATAAATATGCAAAATAATGGTACACTAAAAGAGAGTTTAAAAGTGATCAAGTTAATCAGAATTATTTTGTTTATAGTTTTATTGAAGGTCTTTATACAAGCCAGGAGGTAGAAAATGTACTAATAAGAATAGGTGTTTCTTAAATGTTGAATGAATGAAGGATGTTCTTCAGAAAATGTTGTGACCCAAGGGGTGCTTGGGTGGCTCAGTCAGTTGAGTATCCTACTCCTGATTTGAGCTCATTTCATGACCACAGGGTCGTGAGATGGAGCCCCATGTCGGGCTCTGCATTGGGTGTGGAGGCTGCTTCAGATTTTCTCTCTCCCTCTTCTTCTGCCCCTCCCCTTGCTCGAGCTCCAAATAAATAAATAAATAAATAAATAAATAAATAAATAAATAAATATTTTAAAAACAGGTTTTGACGTAAGAAATACATGAAATGATATTCCAACCTTAGGGGATGCACATGGCTCTCTAGTCAGCACCAGGAAAACTCACATAGATGTGGATAGTGATGACATCTTATCTGTATTAGACATCTGAATAACACTTTCTTGTGAGGGAAACCAAACCACAAACTTAAAGTTCCCTCCACTGGTCGGGTTATTCAAATCTGTAGATTTTAAGTTGTGTTTGGTAAAAAAAAAAAAAAAAAAAAAAAATGAGGGTGAGATGGTTCTTGGATCAGTTAGCAGATGTATGCTTAGCTTTTTGAAAAAGTGTCCAGCTGTTTTCCAAAGTGGTTGTACCATTTTACATTCATGCCAACAGTGTATGAGAGTTGCCTGTTCCTCCACATCCTCACCGACACCCGAAATCTTTTTAACTTTGGATAGTCTAATAGGCATGTCATTAGATCTTGCTATGGTTTTGATCTGCATCTTTCTCATGAGTAACAATATTCAGCATCTTTTCATGTTCTTATTTGCCATACATATATTTTCTTCTGTGAAGAAACTGTTCAAATTTTTTGCCTGTGTTTTACTTCTTTGTTTTAAATTATTATTGCCATCAAGTTTGAGAGTTCTTTATATATTCTGGATATAGTCTTTTATCTGATATATAATTTGTAAATATTTGTTCTCTGAGTCTTCTCTTTTCATTCCCTTAGCCTACTTTTCGAAGGGCAGACATTCTTCATTTTGATGAAATTATGTCATATATATACATATATATAATGTGTATATATATATAAAAATAGTGTGTATATATATATACATATATATATATACACACATATACATGTATCTGTATATATCTCTATCCATCTATTTATAAAATGTGTCTTTTGGTGTTTCCTTTCCCTGATCAGTCTGCTAGAAGTTTATCTATTTTATTACCTTCTCAAAAAATTGATTTTGTTTTCATTAATTTTCATCCATTGTTTTTCTATTTCATTGAATTTTACCCTGATCTTTATTATTTCTTTCCATTTGCTTATTACCCATTTCATTTGCTCTTCTTTTCTATATCTTAAGGTGGATACTAAAATTCTTGATTTTTGACAAAAAAGAAATGAAACCATATGTATATGCAAAGACTGATATACAAATATTTATAGAAGATTTATTTTTGATGGCCAAAACCTGAAAACTACTCAAATGCTCATCATCATATGAATAAGTACAAAAATTGTGCTATATTTATACAATGGACTATTACTCAGCAATAAAAAGAGAAGTATTATACAAACTGTGTGGCTGCATCTGAAAATAATTATACTAGTGAAAGAAGCCAGAAAAAAAGAAATACTATATGATGTCATGTATACAAAATTATAGAAAATGCAAAGTAATCTATTACTGTAATCTACTAAAGTAGATTTTACTTAAGTAGCTATTACTAAAGTAATCTGCTGACGTAATAATTAGAGAAATAACCCCAAGAAAACAATAAGCAAAAGATTTCAACAGCTACTTCATAAAGAAATATATATGTATGGCCAAGAAGCCCATGAAAAGATGCTCAACAATATTAGTCATCCAGGAAATACAAATTAAAACCACAGTGAGATACCACTACACAGCCACTAGGATGGCTAAATATAGAAGAGTGATAACTCAAAACATTGGTGAGGATGTGAAGAAGCTGGAATTTAAATACATTGCTGGAGCAATTGCTGGAATGTAAAACAGAAAGACCACTTTGAAAATCTGACACTCTTCAAAAAGTTGAAGGTATGATCCCGAAGACCCAATAATTTCTCTTCTGAGTGTGTTCCCTAGAGAACAGAAAGCTTGTGTCCACGTAATATATGAATATTCATAGCAGCTTTATTCAAAATAAATCAAAACTGGAAGTAATCCCTCCCTTGCTCTGGGGACTCCACTTACATGTGTATTTGATGTTTAAAGTTGTCTCACTGATGCTCTGCTCATTTTAGTTTTCAATAGATTTGTTTAATTCTTTGCAATTTACATTTTAGATAGCTTCCATTGCTATTGTTTTCAAGCTCACTAATCTTTTTTTCTCCAATGTTTACTCTGCTGTATTTTTTTAATTTCAAATATTGTATTTTTCATCGTTAGAAGCTCAGTTTGGACCTTTTTTATATTTTCTATGTCTCTAGTCTTCATGCGCAATCTTTCCTCTAGTCTCTTGAACTTATGGAATACCATCATAATATCTCTTTTAGTGTCTTCTCTACTTATTCTAACATCTGTATAATTCTTAGATAAGTTTTCATTGATTGATTTTGTCCTCATTACGGGTCATACTTTACTGCTTCCAAATGCTAATTGAGAATGTTAATTCTATTCATTTATGAATAGATGTCAGACATTATAAATTTTAACTTTTTAGATGCTGGGTATTTTTGTTTTCCTGTAAATATTCTTGAACTTCTGGGATGCAGTTGAGTTGCTTACAGACATGTCAACTTTCTCAGAATCTGCTTGTAGACTTTGTTATGTGGAACTAGAGCAGCCTTTATTCAAGGGTTACCTTTGTCTCAGTATCAAAGCTAAACATTTTTAGGACTTGAGGACTCTACCCAATGCCTCCTGAATTATAAGATTTTCTACTCTGTCTGGTGGGAACAGGAACTATTCCTGGCTTTGTGTGAGTTCCTGGTACCGTCTCTCTAATATTTTCAGAGTTGTTTTCCTAGATCTAGACAGTATCCTTATAAACATGTGCTGGTCAGCTCAGCTGAAGTCTCTAGCAGAATTCTCTATAGATCTCTGATTCTCTGCCCTGCAAACTCTAACCATACAGACTCCTTTCTCTCCCCAACCCCAGGAGACTACTGTCCTCTGCTTGGGATCCCCCTCAATGCACCTCAGCCAGAAACTCTCTAGGGCAAGTGTAGGGTCCATTGCATTTGTTTCCTATCTCTCAGGGCTCAGTGTCTTTCATTGCTTCATGTCCAAACTCTTAATAATCATTGCACCATATGTTTTGTCTAGTTTTTCAGTTGTTTCAGGAAGGGAGCTAAATCTGTTCCCTGTTATTTAGACATGGCTGGAAGAAGAAATCCATCTAAGTCTAATTTTGCCCCACTACTCAATGAGATCTTTTGATAAGCAGTTTTTAATTTTGAATATGTCCATGTTATTGACTTTTTTCTTTCATTATTAGTTCATTTTTTTAATCATCTAAGACAAAATTTTGCCTGTCCCAAGGCTATGAAGATTTTCTCCTATGTTTTCTTTAAAAATGTTATAGACTTAAAGTTAATTTTTGTGTATGAAATGAGGTAAAGTTCAAGGATTTTCTTTTCCTGAGGCTATCCAGTTGTTTCACCACATTTGTTGAAAAGACTGTCCTTTCCCACACTGAATTACCCTGAAATCCAAGGCCCTCTGCCATCTTTGAAGTGAAATTATGTTTTTATTCTCACCAGTCCCTCCTCCACATTGAACTTCAAAATCGAGTTCTCTATGGCCATTATATTTTCCATTTTTTTAAATCACAAAATTTTCTGAGCACATATTCACATATTTTATACAAGGCACTGTTCTAAGGTTTTTGAAGAATACAATAAAGTAAAATATAGTATCTGCTTTTCCAAGAAGCCCTCAATGTTGTAAAGAAGTAGGAAGTTACAAATAGTACTTTGGGGGTAAAAGAAAGGTCAAGTGGTTGGTTGAGCTGAGTCAAGAAAGAAGAGTCAAATATAAAAATGGTCAAAACTTGTGATTGGAAAATGGGAAAGGGTATCGTGTTAGGCATAATAATGGCCTCCAGGGATGTCCAAGTCTTAATCATTGCAACTGTGAAGATATTACCTTATGTGCCAAAAGGGGACTTTGAACATGTGCTTAGGTTAAGGATCTTGAGATGGAGAGTTGATCCTGGGTTATCTGGGTGGGCCCAATGCAATCACCAGGGCCCTTATAAAAGAAAGCAGAAGGCAGGAGAGTCAGAGAAGGAAATCTGACAATGGAAGCAGGAATCAGAGGGATGAGATTGCTGGAAGTGGCCATAAGCCGAGACTTGAAGGCAACTTCTAGAAGTTGAAAAAGGTAAGAGAAAAAATTTTCCCCTAGAGTCTCCAGGAGGAACAAAATTCTACTGAAACTTTAATTTTAGTCCAGTGAAACCCATTGTGGTCTTCTGAACTTCAAAACTATAAGGTGATATATTTGTGTTGAAGTTTGTGGTCATTTGTCACAGCAGTGTTAGGAAAGCATTACAGGTATTGAGTAGAAGGATTGTTTTTTGCCCTAGTCCTGAGTGAGGTTGCTAGGGAAGTGAACTTCCCACATGGAGGCTTCCTTATTCAGTGGAGATCATTACTTACCTATTGGTGAATGAAAGGCTAAATTCCAAGTGCCTGTTACTTTCTGTCAGCATCTGTTGCTACAATAAATATTTGGACTCAAAATGAGTTTTTAGGCAAACAATTCTGTATTTGTAGCAAACACTGGCTTCCTGTGCATCAAAAGGAGTTCCCCACCCCTAGAGGGAACCCAAACTATACAAGGACTAAAGAGAGGCAATGACTTTACAAGACCTGGAATCAGGAATGCTATAATATTTGTAGCACCCCAAATAGAAAATCCTCCTTCCCCTTGTAAAATTTAAGTCTGCTCTTCAAACTTCATACTTAAATTCAGATACATGAGCCTGAATATCCCTAAACAGAAGACTGGTTGTATATGACTCTTGGACATCTTTCTCTTCAGCTTGATTTCCCTTTGCTTGAAGGAATTTTCTAGTATTTATCCAGTGAAGTTCTTGTCATAAAGCGTAGATACCTTTGTGTCCACATGAGGTTAAGTCAAATGCTTCTTTATTAATGAACGTCCTTTAATAACCAGCATAAGTTATCTCTATAAAGACCAAGCAAATGCAAGTCCTTTGCCCAGATCATTGCATTGCTCTCAGCAGTGGTGGAGATAAAGTACAGAGAGCTGAGCAGTGGCCTTCCTATCCCTGGTGGGAACAGAGCCTTAGGACACATGGTTGTCACTTTGGGTTGTAAAAGTCCTCTCTGCATGTGGGGATCTGCACAGACAAGCAATGAGCTGAACGTGCACAAGCATTGTGTTGGATGAGAACCTTGCTCCTGGCTAAATAGCAAATAGCAGTTCTCATTGTTGAGGTTAATCCCCACTCACTTGGCCTCTCTGTGAGAAATGAATAATGCTCCATGGCCTCATATGTCCAGGCATCGTGCTGTAAATCCAGGCAAGGCTAGGTGGAGACAATGAGCTTAACTAGATTAGATTGCTCCACTGTATTGGGGGTTGGGGGTGGAGGGCACCTTTATAAGGTCTTTGCAAAGCAAGCCAAGAAAAGGTTTTCAAAACACACCAGGTAAGACAAGATATTCATGAGCAGAATTAAGTGTGCAGTGTCCTAAATTTCTTGGGGAATTATTTCATTTTTCAGATGTGTAATGCTTTCACATTCAGACTGTGTCTAGATAGGATTAAAAAGATGGTAAAAATTTAAAAATTCACATAACCATTTTTTCCTTTCTTGACCACATATCAAGGAATTGGTTTGGCTGACTTAACTTTCTTTGTATTTATTTTAGTTGATTAGAATAAGAATTCACTTATTTCACTTTATCTAAGAGGATTTCTATTTTGAAATGGGTTTAAAGTGCATTTATAGTGTGTCCCCCCTTTAAACACACACACACACACACACACACACACACACACACACACACACACACATACCCTTCTTCCATCTCTTCTTTCAATCTCCTGACCTGGGAGTTTCTTAAAATGACAGGCTGGGGATGCCTGGGTGGCTCAGTCAGTTAAGCATCTGACTCTTGATTTCAGCTCAGTTCATGATCTCAGGGTTGTGGGATCGAGCCCCCCTATCCCATCAGGATAGAGCTCCACATCAGCCTCTGCTTGGGATTCTCTCTGCCACTTTGACCTTCCTCTCTTTCTCTAATACAAATATATATATATATATATATATATATATATATGTGTGTGTGTGTTTGTGTGTGTGTGTGTGTGTGTGTGTGTGTGTGTGTGTTTTAAATGACCAAGGCTAAAACAATACTAGTATAATTGAACTGTATTTATTCTAAATTTTTGAATGTTATCGTTTGGCTCTCAGAATACTGATACCAGATTTTCCATTTGTGAAGTTGCCAATGAAATGGTGTATAGAACCTCAAAACAGAGTTTGAAGAAATCTGGGTTGAAGAAATATTGCAGGAGCATAGATCTCTTAGAAGCCTGTTTGCCTAGAGGAGGCATGCCAATTCATGTGAATTGTGGTGTTCATGAGCCAGGTGAGAACACTTTTAAAGTAGGAGTTCAAGGCAGTTTGGGCCTAAGTGTTAGATGATTAGGTAAAGAGAATTTAATGCAGGAAAACTCTATGAATAAAAATAGTGAGTAATGGACTTAAAGTTCAGGTGGGTTTTTTAGAGCAATTTTGACTTGAGATTAAGAGGTCTAGGTACAATGGGCCTTCTTTCTTTGGTGGCTACACAGCAATAAAAGATGCTCCAGTCTTAAATTTGGAAATGGAATGGACAAATAAGTATTATAAAATCTAAGCCATTTGCATACAGGTGGCCTCAATGCATTTAATTTATACAATAAATGAATTATTTTGCACCTAAAATGTGCAGATTTCAGCTAGGCAATCAGAGTTCAGTAGTGGACAAGACAGACCTGGTTCTTACTTTCAGTAGAGCTTAAAATGTGGGGAGAAGACAAATGTGATGGACTGAGGACCCCTACCTCCAAAGACGGCCATATCCTGATCTCTGGAATTTGTAAATGTGTTATCTTACACAGCAAAAGGGACTTTGCAGATGTGACTAAATTAAGGTTTTGAGATAGAGATTAGTCTGGATAATTTACATAAGCTCATGTAATCTCAAGGGTCCTCATAAGTGGGAGGCAGGAGGACCAGAGTCAGAGAGCTGTGATAACCAACCAGAGGCGGAAGTGGAGAAAAGATGCTATACCATTAGCTATATGGATAGAAGAAGGGGCCACAAGCCAAGAAATGCAGGTGACCTTCAGCAGCTGGAAAAGGCAAGAAAATAGATTCTTCCATAAAGCCCCCAGAGGGAGGCTGGCGATGCTTGATTTTGGGCCAGTGACACCCAACTCAGATTTGCAATCTCCAGAACTATAACATAAGAAATTTGTGTTGTTTTAAACCACTACATTTGTGGTGATTTGTTACAGTGGCACTAGGAAAATAATAAAAATAATACCCCCCCCATGAGCAAATAACCATTCCAAATGCTGTTTAATGATCATCGTTGAGAGTGCCATGAAGGGAAAGCACAGAAAGCCAACAGAGTTCTAATGTAAAACAAGACCAGAGCTGACCTCCCTCAACTTCTTTTCTGGAGGAGATAGGACTACATTGACCAGGAGAAGAGAGGGAGTGATGTGCTGTACCCAGAACACCCTGGGCCACATCCTGGTGCTTGAGGCAGTATGACTCAGTGGAAGCAAGGCAGGGAGGTCAGGGGAGTGTCTGCAGCAAAGTGAGCAAGGGGACAACCATTAAGGGCACAACAGGAAGGGAGCTTGGTAGGGCTTGGTGGACTACGATGAGTTTAGTTTTTGCCCCAAATGGATGCTAAGATCAGATTCAGGTTTTTGGGAGATCACTAAGGCTCTGTGTTGGAAATGGATGTGAGGTGGAAAGAGAGGAAAGGAACACACCAGGTGAAGACTGTTGCATTGTCAGAGGGAGGATGATTATGGGAGCTTAGACCAGCATGGTGGTAGTGGGAAGAAGGAAGCAGATACATTTTAGAAGTAGAATCGATAGGACTTGGCTCTTGGTTGATTTAATCAGTAATTCTTTTTTTTAATTGCTGATCAGTATTCAGTACATGATTATATGATAATGCAATTGTCAGTTCTGCTATTGATGAACACTTGGGATTTGTCCAGTTTGGGGCTACTCTGAGTAACACCGCTATCAATATTTCTGTATAATCCTTATTATGAACATGTAATTTTACTCCTCTAAGAGTGAAACTGCTGGATCACAGGGGAGGTGTATATTTAACTATGTAAGAAATTGCCACACTGTTTTCAAAAGTGACTGTGCCATTTCATACTCCCTTTGGTGATTTATTGGACTCTGTCAGGCATGTTCCATCAAACTGAAGAATAATATGCTGAGTCCTTTAAACATTTCCCTGTGTTCTGAGTGTTAAGACAAAGAGGTGAAGCTAAGCCCATAGTTCTAGTTGTGCATCTCCTGAGTGATAGAATTCCTTGGTTCCTTGGGTAGAAAGGGGTGCGGGGGAAAGTTGTTTAAATTGTCACAAATCATTCTGGGGAGTGTTTTGCTTGCAAACCTATTGAGACAATATTTCACCAAACCAAATAATCAGATTGGATCAGAGACTCAAACTTGAGAAGACGATTACTCTTAGACTATTTCAGATAGGGAACCTGAAGCCCTAAGCTGTTGGGAGAGGCTTGATCTCCCCTAAGTCAGAACAGAACAGAAGTGTGGTCTTATTCAATGCTGTGGCCTACTCAGTGTGCTAGCTCTCCCCTTAAGATCTTCCCTGTTCCCATGTTAACCTCCAGAGTTGTAGGTCCAGACAAAGGCTCTCCCTTCTCATGGCTCATTACTCTCTAAACAGAATCCTTTCTATCAGTTGTTCCTCAAATCCCTCCTCAAATCCAAAAGTGTTTTAGCTGTGGGTATCATCAAAACCAGGATTTTGTGTATTAGAGAAAGTACCAACCAGAAGGGATATGGGGATGGATGAACAGGCTTAATTCTGAACTGGCTCAGGCAAACCAGGATGTGCCACCACTTGTTTGGAAAGCCAAACTGACCTACATAGTAAAGCAGTGAAGGAAGAACTATGGACAGAATACCTATTAGAATGGGAGCTGAGTATATAGAACCCTAAAGCCAAATAGACTGTGAGTTTCAAGAGAGATTTGAGGAGTCTGTAAGAGAATGATGATCTTAAACAGGTTTGACTCATAAGAGAATTGAAGAGACAAGGAAAATGTATGTTAAAAATGCCTTGGTAGAGTATAAATGGATTCTTTTTTGATTGATTGGTCTCTTACCTAAACTATAGAAACAAACAGAGAGTTGCTGGAGGGGAGGTGAATGGGGGGGATGGGGTAACTGGGTGATAGACACTAAGGAGGCCATGTGATGTAATGAGCACTGGGTGTTATGTGCAACTGATGCGTCACCAAATTCTACCTCTGAAACTAACAATATACTATATGTTAATTAATTGAGTTTAAATTTTTAAAAAGAATCCTTGGATTTAGAAAAAAGGGTTCATTGGTGCCTCCGTACCCACCAAAGGATGTGTCCACCCAAAACCTCCAGGTGGGACTTTATTTTGAAAAGGCGTCTTTGCAGATGTGCTGAAGTCAGAGATCTCAAGATAAGATCATCCCAGATTATCCAGGTGGGTCCCAAATCCTATGACAAGCATCCCTGTAAGAGAAAGGCAGAGGGAGAGGAGAAGGCAGAGACTGGAACTCTGCAGCTACAAGCCAAGGGACACCTGGAGACACCAGAAGCCAGGAGAAGCAAAAAAGTATTCTCCCTTTGACCCTTCAGGGGCAGTTTGGTCCTGCCAACATATGGACTTCAGACTTCTGGTCCCCCAGAATAGTGAGAGAATACATTTCTGTTAGGGTTATTGGTTACACAGCCACAGAGAACTGACATAGGGTGGAAGGGAGATTCTTGTTCAGCAGGCCCGAGGGTGGGCTGGAGGGGGGCACTGCGTATGTGAGGGTGCAAAGATGGAACTGGGTCTGGATGGCTGTGAACTTCTCAGTAAGTCCAGGCAGAGTAGAATCTAAGGGCAAGGCGAGGTGGGAAGCAGAAAGAGTCTATGTAGCCAGCTCCTCATCTAGGGCCACAGCTGGGGCACCCCCAGGACAGATTTCTCATGCTGCTTTTATATTATACACCCAGTTTGAAAACAAAATCCAGTTAGAGATTGGGAGAAAACGACTTCCTCCTTCTCTCCTGCAGGTTCCAGAAATACATGCAACTTCTGCATTTAGTTCAGGCTCATTACCAGTAGAGCAAGCCTCCCAATTCAGTTCTTTTAATCATTTTTCTCATTATTTTTTGTTCTCTGTTTTAGATGTCTCATATTTCTTCACTTCTGTCAACCAGTCCCTTGGTTATACATTTTTCTTGTCAATTGCCTTAGAAAAACAAAACTAAACAGCATAATTAGTAGTGCTTGTATGAAAGATGTGACTTAATAGGGGGAAAAAGAAGTTGCTACTAATTGCTGATTCATGTTGTAAACAGCTTCAACTCATCTGAATGTACTGAATTTCGGGTTCCCACGGGGCCTTTCACAGGGTCCATGGGGCTCTGTCAAGAAATGGTGACTCAGGCATAACTGTACAGAACGATCTAGACAGAGGGACACGTGGCCAAGACTAGGGTCCCATCACACCAGAGCTAGTGTTGAGAAGAGAAGCCCACTCTCAGCTAAACCTCCACCAAAGTAGATGTCTGGATTTAAAATTTTAAAAAGAGAGCATTTGATCCTGAAAAAAAACCCCCCACAATTCTATTTGAAATAAAGTTTCTTTAATCAAGCAGCACTTGATGTTCATGGATGATTTTCCTCTATAGAGCCTAAGGAGAAAAAACTCCCTCAACCTGGTTCTTGAATATCACCCCCCCCCCGCCGCCACCACCAGCATCAGGGGATTAAACTGCTAAATTTGATCCAAGTTTAAAACTAGGGCAAGAATTGGAAGAGGTAGTGTAAGGCGGTGGCTAAGAGCCTGAGCTTCCAGGCTCTTAGATAGATTGATGTTTTTAAGTGCAAGCATGTGAACATCAAATGAGAAATATTTGCAAGTACCAGGGACACCATAACAGCTCATCAAATATACTCATTTTAACAGGACTGGGTTGGTTTACTCCTCCAGTGTAGAAGGGAGAGCCACTTCTTTTCTTCCTTTGGAGGCATTCTCAAATTCTATGGCTTCCACAATTCAGAAAAATTGGGGTGGGGTCCCAGCAGTTCTTCCTGGGCTCTCCACTACAGCACTCACCACCCACCCGGAGGTATGTTCTCTACCTCCCCTGTGCCAGCATCGGGTTGTCAGGCTCTGGGCTGAGATTCCCAAGTGGGGCATGCAATAGCCAGCCTCTCCAGGGATGTTCGAATCCCTCCTACCCTGGTGCAGGCCCCTCACTATCTCAGGGCCTGGAACAGTTCAGCCTCCTACCTTTGGATGGGACCCCTCAATCCTGAGACAATCCAGCTCTGGAGCCTCAGGGGCCTGGACTTTGGGAAACGAAATCTTCTCAATTCTCTCCCGGGTTGAGGGAAGTGTAAACCACTGGGTACAAATCCCAATCCACATTTCCAAGAATAAAGAGAAAATGCCCTTACTCTTTCTTAGATGGCCTATAACAGGAAAACATGCTTGATTGGTGTTTTGTCTGCCACATGAGCAGTCCAATCTTCATTGGAGGGCCAGCTTTGTAAAGTACTTAAGAGCCTGGACTAGTGAACCACACTTTCTGGGTTCAAGTCCCAGTCCACTACTTACAGGAAGTCTGGTTTGGAGCTTAGGTTGCCAGGTAAATTCAGGATGCCAAATCAAATTTGAGTGTCTAATAGATCATTTTTTAGTGTCAGTATGTCCCATATGTCTCATGCAATATTTGGTTAGCAAAAATTTGTGAGGCTGTGATATATGGGACATACTGACACTGAAAGATCATCATTTGTTATTCTGAAGTTCAAATTTAACTGGGTGCCCTGTATTTTTACTTGCTAAGGCTGGCAAATCTATCTTGGAGGAGGCCCTTAACCCCTCTGAGCCTCAATTTCCTCATCTGCAAAACGGAGACAAAAACAGTATTGTCTTCTGAATATCTCTTTCACAGAGTTGTTACAAGGATTCAGTGAGTTAATATTTGTAAAGTGCTTAGAATAGGACTTGGCAGATAACAGGCACTAATAAAGACTTGCTAAGTAAATAAGCAATCCAACCAACCTCTTGCCAAGCTGTCTATACATGCTTTATATAAACAACTATCCCTTGTTCTCAAAAACAATATTCACAGTCTCTGAGCAAGGCTGGAGAAGAAGGGCTAGGATCTTTCTAGGGGTACAGTAATTTCAACAATCTTCCCAGACTCTTTTTTCCTTTCCCACAGTAGCCCTCTCAGCTGATTTAGGCAATTGGTTAAACTACCCCAAACTGTTCCTCCCATTACCCAGTGTCAGTCCAGAATGGAGCTTCACTGGCAGGTGGCAGATGAAGGTACCAGGAAGAGGTCCTGAGTAGTTAAAAACCAGCATGAGGTTCCAGAAATCCCTCCTCCAACTATCCATGGCCCCAAACTCTGAAAGCTACTTTAAGGCTTTACTTTTTAGTCTCTGACCAGCAAGGAGACCCTACTCCAAACTTCAGGAGCCTCTTTCAGTGGCCTTAGGTAGAGCCTCAGAGCCTCTGCCTCCTTGCCCTGGAATCTATGATCCCACTGACAGTTCTTCAACAGGAAGAAGAGAGAACATGATGTCTCTGTGCTGCAGAAATAAGGCTATCCTTGCATTTTAATGATGTGTTGCTACATAACAAGCCATCTCAAAACCTGGAGGCTCAAAAACAATAATTAATTCTTCCACAATTCTGCAAGTTGTTTGAGCAATTCCCTGGGGTGTCAGCAGGGGAACTGGGATGGTTGCTGTCATTTGGAGACTCAATTGGAACTCAGCAGAAGCTGTTGGTAGGGGACTTAGCCTTCTTCCATTTAGCCCTCTCCACATGGCTGCTTGGGCTGCTTCACAGAATGGTAGTTGGATTTCAAAAGGAGCATGCCAAGAGGGAGAGTTTCAAGCAGGAGAAAATAGAAAGTTCCAGGCCAAGTAAGGGCTGGTCCCAGAACTGGCACGGAATCTCTTCCATTATATTTAGTTGGTTAAAGTAGTTATAGGCTCCACCCAGAGTCAGCTGAAAGGGAAATAAACAGAAGCAGAAGCATGAATCCTGGAAGGCATGGTTCATGGAAATCATCAAAGGAACAGGGTACCACATCTCCTTTGTAGGTTTTGTAGTACCTCCAGGTAATACTCCGCCTCATGTCTACTATTCAGCTGAACACATATTTATTGAATACTTTCAGTGTTCAAGAAACTATATTGGTTTTTTTTTTATTTATGGGGGTGGTGCTTGTTTCTATCTTTACTTAAGGATCTCATGCAGTTGAAACAGAACAAATACACATGTACACAAATTCTGGTGGAAGGCGTACTATGAACCCCTGCTACTTAAATAAATTTATAAAGAAGAGGATTTAGTTGAGGCAAAAATTATTTTGAGCTATAGGAATATGAAAAAATTTCATAGAAAACTGCTGAGAATGTCCTTTAGGAATTATAAACCACAATAAAAAAATAGATGATACAAGGGCACCTGGCTGACTCATTCAGAAGAGCATTCAACTCTTGATCTCAGGGTTGTGAGTTTGTGTCCCACATTAGCTGTAGAGATTACTTAAATAAATAAAACTTAAAAAAATAGCCAATATTACCATTGTTGTTATAAAGTTTTTGCCTCATCAAAAACTATATTTAGCAGCTCCTGCTTCCCCTAAATCTAGTGATCCAACCTGTTTACATCTTGAGAGTGTACTGGTGAAGTCAGCCACCTTGGGCAAGTTACCTAACCTCTCTGTGCCTCAAAGGCATGACCTTAAAGATTTTGATAATTTAGTGTATTTGAGGTTCCTAGAACAGTGCTTGTCACACAAAAAATGCTCAGGAAGTGTTAATTATTGGTGGTTATGATGCATTGAGTAATGCCTCTCCCCCAAAGATGTCCTCCTCCATAAGAACCTGCAATTATGTTAACTTACATGACAAAAGCGACTTTGCAGAGGTATTAAGGAACTGGAGATGGGAGAAGGTATCCTGAATTATTCAGGGGGCCAGTGTAATCACAAGGATCCTTATGAAAGCGAGGCAGGAGGGTCAGAGTCAGAGAAGGTGATGTGATGATGGAAGCAGAGGTCAGAAAGATGCAGGGTCTGGGACCAAGGAGGGCTAGCAGCCTGTAGAAGCTGGAAAAGGCAAGAAACAGATTCTTCCCTAGAGCCTCCAGGAGAAACACAGCCCTACTGACTCATTATGGACTTCTGACCTCCATAACTATAAAATAATAAATCTGTGTTTTCTTCACCCACTCTAAGTTTTTGGTAATTTGGGAATTTGGTACAGCAGCAAATAGAAAGTTAATCCAATGATGATGATGATGATGATGATGATGATAATAATCTGAAATCCGGCACCTCCTACGCACAATCAAGAAGCAGAACCTAATCAACCAAAGAAATGTATGCTCTCCTGCCCTAGGGAAAGATATCAGGTAGGGAGCTTGATAAAAATGAAGTAATTCTGTGCATCTGATTCAATCAAGCTGTCACTGTTTTTTGCTTTTTAGATTTCAAACATCAAAACAATGCTAACTACTTTGCATTTATATTTTATGACTTGTTTTTGAGTATTTTCATTAATATTTTATCACTAAGTCATGAGTTTTACTTTAATTATATATTTTGTGAAGGTTTTCAGCATAACAAAAGTATGATTTTCTCACGTGTTGGGGCTGTTTGGGGGTTCTTTCCCTTTTTGGGTAACACATCCCCAAGCATGTTATATATAGCAGGCAAAGAGAAGTGTTCAACATTCTGCAATTACTAGCAACTCATTTCTGCATGGCACTTCACAGTTTATAGAGTTCTTCTATCAGCCTCATCTCCCTTTACCCTTATAGTGTTCCCATGAGATGAAAACTAGCCTTAGGAATATTGAGAATGAATTATGGAAATGGTAGAGATAGTAGCAGAATCAGGTTTTAACACGAGCCCCCTGACTCCCTGATCACTACCCTCAGAGATCTCATCAGAGATTTCTGGGAGAAATTTCAGAGATTTGTCTATTTGGAAAATGAGGCTACCTATCTCTCCCCACTTCCTCCCCCGCCCCAGCTCATTTGTGTTGGAAGGGCCTAAAATATTCCAGATGTGAAGATATATGCATGACATGCAATACAGCTGTCATGGCTAGTCCAAGTTTAAACACTGGTCCCTCAACACATGTGTATTCCCGTGATCAAAAGCAAGGCATTGGAGGTTGAGTGCTAAATATTATTTAGCACTGTCAACAGAAGACACATTTCTTCAGAATTTGGAGATATAAGTGAGGGCCATGGAGTGAGAGAAGATAATATGACTTCTTGGCTAACGCCGTTCTTTCAGAAACCATTGTAAGTTCAATTTCAATCTAGTTAAGCCAAAACTCTAAAATGTTGAATAAGAATCTTGGCTGTGAGGGTTCCTGGGTGAGTCAGTTGATTAAGCATCTGACTCTTGGTTTTGATTCAGGTCATGATCTCAGGGTGGTGAGATGGAGCCCTGCATTGGGCTCTGTGCTCCAGGCTCAGCAAGCAGTCTGCTAGAGATTCTCTCTCCACCTGTCCCTCCCCCCACTTGGTCACTCTCTCTCTAAAATAAATAAAATAAATCTTAAAAAAAAGAAGGAATGACAGGAAGGAAGGAAGGAAGGAAGGAAGGAAGGAAGGAAGGGGAAGGAGAAGGAAGGGGAGGGGAGGGGAAGGAAGGGAAGGGAAGGGAAGGGAAGGGAAGGGAAGGGAAGGGAAGGGAAGGAAGAAACATGGCTGTGGCCTTTCAATATATTTCCTAGTAAAGAGAATCTGAATTCAGGTCTCAGATCTTTGGAATTGGGAAGGAACGGGATCTTGATTACCATTAAGTATGCTGTGAGCAATACTGGAGATATCTTGGGATTTTTCTATTGCAATCCTCACTCAGCCTATCATACTGACCTTGAAAATAATTGTGTAGGTAGGTAATAAACAATAAAGAAATGCAGAGGTGCTTGCAGGAACCCTATATAGCCTGTCACTAAAAATAAACAAACAGACTCAGAGACATTCCCACCAGAAGAATTAGCCACCCTTAAATAATAGTGAGAATGAAATCTCACCCCCTCCATGAAGCTCTTTCATTGACCTGGACCAGATATAACTTCTTCGAATCAAGAAATTCTCTAGTACCTAAGTTCCAGCATTTTTAGAGCTGAAATGGGATCCTAGAAGGCACCTATGGGAAATGATTTAACCAGCTGACTGAATACAAAATCAAGATTAATAAAAAACAATCACTTTACTATAAACTGGTAAAAAAACAATTTGAAAATACAATGAAAAAAAATCACATTCACAACAGGAACCAAAAGTATAATACCTAGCAATAAATCTAATAAGAATGTGCAAGACCTATGTAAATAAAACTAAAACTCTACTGAAGGATACAAGAAAGATCTGAGAGTTATGTTATGTTCCTAGATGGAAATACTGAAAATTTTAAGGATTCTCTCCAAATGAATCCATAAATTCAATTTAATCTCAATCCAAATTCTGAGTTTTCACAAAACTTGACAAGCTCGTTTTAAATTCTTATTACTATAGATAAAATTAACTATGATCTTAAAAAACAATGAAAAGAGGCATTACTTTAATAATTGCTAAACATACTATAAATCTAACTATTAAGAGTGTGATTTTTAACATAGAAATGTATTTTTAAAATCAGTGAGATAGTTTAAGAATACAGAAAGAGGATCATGTATCTATAGGAATTTAGTACATGAAAGAGGTGATATTTAAAATTAATGGGTATAAGCTATGAATGCATGTTGCAACAAGTAGCAGACACCTGGAAAATAGTGGCTTAATCAAACAGGGATTTATTTCCTCACATAAGAAGTCGAGCCTTCAGAGATCCACGTTCCCTTTAGCTTTCCATTCCAGCCTCCTTATCACGTGTTCTTACCATCATGTTGGTTGGCTCATGGGCAATCCTCTGATCCTCCTGCCCATCCTCTGACCACATGTCCCTATTTTAAGCAGAAATAAAAAGAAGCAAGGAATAATGGATGAGTCTTGAGATCAGGACTTTTCCAGAAGTCCCAGTAAGCTTCTATTTCTATCTCAGTGTCAGAACTCTGTCACCAACACTCTAGCTTCAAGGAAGTTTAGGACACACAGGTGCTTACCTGAGCACAATGACACCATGAACAAAA
Source organism: Ailurus styani (assembly GCA_002007465.1). NCBI lineage: Eukaryota > Metazoa > Chordata > Mammalia > Carnivora > Ailuridae > Ailurus > Ailurus styani. The sequence continues at coordinate 1,171,907 of LNAC01000216.1, forward strand.
AACCCCTATTTTTCTTTTCCATAAAGAATAAAGGAAGGCTGGCTAGGTAGGCATTTAGAGGTGTTTGTATCACAGGGGCAACCTGATGGATATGAATTCTATGCAGTCACACAGGACTCCATGCTTGATTTAATGCTCTGTTGTAGCCATCTTGAAATCCTTAGTAACATTATCTTTGGACTTGTGTTTTATAGTGAAGTCCAATGGAACAATGGCATATGTGCTTGACCCCAGGAGGTGTGTGTAATTTGCATGTTTATGGTCTTATTACATATAACATTCATGGCAACCCAAGAGCAAAGAATTATGGTGGATCTATGATTTAAGGAGGCTGAGTGCAATTCAAAGCAAGTGCGAAGTAAGTATGTTACATCCCTAACTGAGTAAATGGGGGCAGTGACTGCCCCGAGAGACTGTGCTTTCCATTCAAATCAGAACTTGCTCGAAATACAGAAAGAAAGCAATGGCATTCTGAGAAAAATCAATAACTTAGGGACTCTATCATACCCTTTCTTACAAAGGTCACTTCCCTGGATTAGCCAACCACCTAAGCTGAAAATGACAATGTAGAGGAAAGATAAACAGAACAACCTATAATACCTTTTCCTTCCAGTCATTCCTTACTCATCAGTAAGTTAAAGGAAGAGAGTACTGATAGAATGAGTACGTATCAAAAAGTAACATAAGAATCAGCTAAATTAGTTTTGTACAGTGTTCTCACTTTTCTAGTAAGAATAAAATACATACACATATATAAGCCATAGTATACGAATTGTGCAATTACAGTAATTATGTATACAAGTGATGTACAGGGCTGTGAGTATGTCAGGACTATTCACATAATCAGAAAAGATCTGAGACCCTAAACTTTCACCTTTGGATTATGAAATCCATGTTGAATTACTAGTGACTACAAAGCTAACCAAGCAGAGACTTCAGTGATGACACATGACAAAGAACAGACTCTACAGAATTAGTTCATAAAAATAAATGAACAACAAACACAACAACAAACAAAAATAATAATAACAAACCTGGGGGAGAGAGGGTAGAACATCTGATTTCAGAATTAGCACATTATATTATTTAAACTGTCCAGTTTTCAACAAAGAATATGAAACATGCAAAGAAACAAAAAAAAGTAGAGCCCATACACAGAAGGGAAAAAGCAATCAGTAGAATCTGTCCTTGAGGAAGCATAGACATTAGACTTATCAGTCAAAACTTTAAATCATCTATTTTAAATATACTCCAAAAACTAAATGAAACTATGGTTTAAAATTTTTTCAGATTTTATTCGTTTACTGGAGAGAGAGAGAGAGATGGCAAGAAGGGCAGAGGGGGAAGCAGACTCCCCGTGGATCAAGGAGCCTGATGTGGGATTCAATCCCAGGACCCCAGAATCATGACCTGAGCTGAAGACAGATGCTTAACCAACTGAGCCATCCAGTTGCCCTAAATGAAGCCATGTTTAAAGACGTAAAGGAAATTATGAGAATGATGTCTCGCCAAATAGAGAATATAAGTATAGAAACAGAAATTATAAAGAAAGAACCAAATAGAAATTCTGGAGTTGAAGGGACAATAACCAAAATAAAAGATTCATTAGATGGGTTCAACAACAGACCTGGGCTGGCAGAAAAAAGAATCAGTGATCTTGATAATAGATTAATTGAGATTATCTAGTTTAAGGAATAGAGGAGTACAAGGATGAAATAATTTCTTTTTTAAAAAAGACAGAGTCTCAGACACATGTGGAAAATCATCAAGTGTACCATGAATAATAATGCAGAAAACTTCCCAAATTTGGTGAAAAACATTAACTACATAATTAAGAATTACAGGGACACCTGGGTGGCTCAGTTGGTTAGGCATCTGCCTTCGGCTCGGGTCATGATCTCGGGGTCCTGAGATCAAGTCCCCCATCAGGCTTCTTGCTCAGCAGGGAGCCTGCTTATCCCTCTGCCAGATGATCCCCTTTCTTAAGCCCCCCCCTCTCTCTGACAAATAAATGAAATCCTTTTTTTTTAAAGAATTACAATAAACTCCAAGTTGTATTAACTCAAAGAGATCTACATCATACTCAAACTTTCCAATGCCAAGGGCAAAGAAAAAAAATTAAGAGAGCAGCAAGAAAGCAGGAACTCATCACATACAGGAAATCCTTTATAAGATTAACAGCCAATTTTCATCAGAAACCATGGAGGCCAGAAAGATAGTGGAATGATATATTCAAAGTTCCAAAAGAAAAAAGGTGTCAATCAAGAAATCTACCTCTTGCAAAGCTATCTTTTGAAGAAATTAAGACATTCCCAGATTAAAAAAAAGCTGAGACAGTGTTAATGTATTTTGCATGTAATACTTTTTTCCCTTCTGTCTAATTTAAAAGACAACTGCATAAAACAATAATTATAAATCTGTGTTGATGGGTACACAGCATATAAAGTTGTCATTTTTGTAACAATAACAGCACAAATAAGTTATTTAAAAATGTTTTTGTATATTATTAAAATTAAGTTAGTGTTAATCTGAACTAGATTTTTTAAAATTAAGACATTACTTGTAATTCCTAGGGCAATAACCAAGAAAATAATCTAAAAATATATACTAAAAGAAATGACAAGAGAATTAAAATGATACTTCAAAAATATCTATTGAATACAAAAGAAGGCAGCAATGGAGTAAGAGAGAAATAAGACATAGATATACAGAAAACAAACAGCAAAATGGCAGATATAAATCCTATCTATACTAATTTGCTCAGACTGCCATAAGAAAATACTATAGTATACATGGCTTAAACAATACACATTCATTTTCTCACAGTTCTGGAAACTGGAAGTCCAAGATCAGATTGCCAGCAGAGTTGGATTCTGGTGAGGCTTCTTTTCCTGGCTTGTAGATAGCTACCTTCTTGCTGTATCCCTACATGGTCCTTTCTCTGTGAAAGACTGAGAGATCCCTGGAGTCTCTTCCTTTTGTTATAAGGATACCAGTACCACTGGGTTAGGGCCCCACCCTTATAACATCATTAAATCTTAATCATCTCCTTAAAAGCTATTTCTCCAAATACAGGGGATTGAGGCTTCAACATTATGAATTTTGGAGGGACACGATTCAGTCAATAAAACCATCTTCCATCACAATGGGAGGAAATTAAAAATAGATGACAGAAAAAACTTTGGGAAACTCACAAATATGTGGAAATTAAATAAAACATTCCCAATAACAAATGGAGCTAAGAAAAAAAAACCCAACAGAGATCATAAGATACTTTGAGATGAATAAAAATGAAAAAAAAGCAAAATTTTGGGGATACAGATACAGCAGTGGAGAAATTTTGCTCTATCTACATGGTTTGAAATTCATTAGAATGCATTCAAGTGCAATAATATAATTTTTGAAAGTTACTAATTCTGTGAAACATTTGCCAGATTCTTCAATTAACAGTTGGAGACACAGATGCCCAGAAATGTTGAACAACTTTCCCACAGTCACACCATTAGTTAGTGGAGACTCAGGAAAACCAGGGACTCCAAGTTTCTGTGTTATTTGTGCGCCCATCCACATCCCTTCCTTTCTCCATCACACTTCAAATATTCAAATATTTTCTTTACTGCCACTGTTGATTGTGCATTGACTTTATCTTATCCACTAGAGTATTAGTTCATAAAGTGTAAAGACTTCCTTGTTTCTCTGGATGCATTAACATGGCATTTTGAAGAGCAATTATGAAAAATGTATATTGGGTACCCATTAAATTGCAGGTCCCAGGCTAGGCAGTAGAGATGCAGGAGGTTAGTCAAAGTCTAGTAGGTGCTCAATAAATTCTTTGTTGTTTAAGTAAACGATGATGAAGTGTACAACTGGACAGTCCTTCCTACTTAACAGCATGTGCTAGATTTACTGAAATACTTTTAAACATCATATGATAAAGCTCAGAATGAAGAGTTAATTAGCCACTAAATTTTCCAACACTATGTTGAAACCACTAATGACCATCCCAAACTTGCCCTTTCTTAGACCAAAAAAATCCAAAATTGGATTAAGGAAAGCTTTTACCATCCAGACAGGTAATTTCCACTGACAAACCAGATCTTGTACTTCCAAGTGGGGAGATCCTAGGGGATACTTCCTACGCTTTGAAAAATAAACATGAAAGAGACCTATTTTTTAAATATTGACAGTAGCAACAGAAAATGTGTCCCTAGTTTGGAAGATAAATTCAATTATAGATGCAATGTTAAAATATACACATGCACAGAAAGAACCCCATAAGAAGTGAATTAATACTTCAGACTGGATTGGTCAGGTTCAGGTCTTTCTAAAGGGCAGTGGGACCTGAGCCTTTCCTAGCTCTGCCACCACCAGACACACATATCCTGATGGTAGGGATTGTGCCGAGGTTCTTGGACCTGTGACACAATGGCTTTTCTTCTCTGTGGGCCCTGAGTGTCAGGCTTCTGCAAAATGTAGCCCTGGGAAGGTTCTGCACATTTCTTTTTCAGAGGTTCCCCTGTCTCTTGATGCTTGGTGGATATCTTCCCCTACGCAAGAAGAAAAGCGCTGTTGCTGACAAGCTCAGTTTCAAAGGATAAGTCTGGGAAGGCTGAACAAACATTCTTAGGTGACCAGAGGCTTCAGAAAAGGGACCTAGAGTCATTGAGTCATGGAAACATAGGGCCTAAAGAAGCATTTTCAATACTTCAGAACTGTCGATGGCCCAAGTCACTGAATTCAGACTTTTAAAAATCTTAACTTAGAACTTGCTAATAAAAATTTATTGACTGTTTCAGTCAGGACCAGATACATTATGCCTCAGTAGAAGGCTACCCCAAATGTCTTCCTGGGTTATAACAACAAAGTTGTATTTCCTGTTCCTGCAAGGCATTTACCACAGCTTGGGAGAAACCTCTGCCCATTGCAGTTGCTCAGATTCCCAGGCTAATGGAACTGCCACTGTCTCAAACACCAGCCACCACATCAGAGGAAAGATTGCTCTGGAAGGTCTTGTTCTGGCAACTACGTGGTCTCGCTGGAAGTGACACACATCACCTCCACTCACAACTCCTTCAACAGAATTAGTCACATGCCTCCACCCAATCTCAAGTGGGCAGGAAGTACGATCCACGTACTTCACCATGTGCCCAAAGTGAGAGCACCTGAAATATATGTGAACAGCATCAATGACCTTCACAGCGGTGACAGGGATCATCGAGACAGGAAAGAAAAACAGCCATTTTAGTAAAGCTTTGCCCATGTATCATCAAACCTTCATCAATAAATGTCTAAGCACCTACTATGTGCCAGGCTCTGCATTACTAAACTCCTGATATTTATCCCAATGTTTTGTAATCTTTCCTGTCCTGTCATTTTCAGCTTATCTTTTACCTCCTGGCAGGCAATTTAGAACATAACATCTACGTCTCCATTGATTGCAGAACCCACCGTGTAGATAAGCTGTGACTAAATAATCAGTTCAACTGAAAATTGCAGATAGAGTAATTTCAGAACAGGTTCTGCTACAATAGAATATGGGACTTAACATGATTTGGAGTTTAATATCTGTGAAGACAAGGTTACAAACTCAAAAGCCCGTGGGGGACAGACAGGGAACATAAAGGCATGGAGAGGTTAAATGTAGGAAGACAGGAATGATGGGGGCTAAGCTGAACAGGACAGAACACAGCCTATCTAAAAGAAGCAGAGGTTCTCATCCAGATTCTTATGTGAAATCTTGGTTTTGAATTTGGGCAAAAAAAAAAATCTAAATTACGCTTTTTAAATTACACTCAATGAACCAAATGAAGCATATCATAAGCAAGATTTCACCTGCAGGCTACCAATTTGTACCATCTGCTGAAAAGGTTTGAGTTATTAACGCACGCCCCACATAGCTGATGATTTCCTGTTAGGTGTCACTTCCTGTTAGGAGAGGAAGCTGGAGCTTTAGATGCCGGCCATTGGGTTAATGATGGAAGAGGCCCCTGAAGGCACAGGCTGGAAGGATGCTGTGTTCGATTTGGATTTTTGAAAGAAAGGATTGAGAGTACATGAGGCTTACCTTGATGAACTAATAATCCTTCTACAGAAATAGCATTCTAAAAGGTTTAAAGGACATGTGTTAGCAATAGCTACTATTTCCTTTTAAACACAGGGAGTATTAACAAACTGAGGGTTATGGAGGGTAGGGAGGAGAGGGAATGGGTGAGCCTGGTGGTGGGTATTAAGGAGGGCACGTATTGCATGGAGCACTGGGTATGGTGCATAAACAATGAATCTTGGATCACTAAAAAAATAAAATAAAATAAAATAAAAAAATAAACACAGGGAGTATTGAAACTTATTTGTAAGTCAATGACAGCCTCAGATGCAGGTAGTATGTAGCTTAGCACTAAGTTGTATTGGGACGAATTTGTATCTCATCTAATGAACTTCCTTAAGTCTGAGCCTCAGCTCCAAGCTCCTTCTCAGAATATATGTGTAGTCCTGCTTAGTGGTTTCAGGACTTGGGAGCCAAATCCACCTTCATCAGCAAGGTGATCTTAGGTAAGTGGCTTAACTTCTCTGTGCCTCAGTTTCCTTATCAGAAAAATGAAGATAATAATGACATCTTCCTCCTAGAGTTGCTAGGGGGTCCCATGAGTTAATAATACACAAAAACTGCTTAGAATCCTGACAGGCATGAACTAAGCGTCCAGTCAAAGTATTTTAACTTAGTTTCTTATTTCTTCCTTCTTTACTCAGATGCTCCTAATCCACTCATTCTTTGCCAGAGACAAAACACTTGAATTTTTTTCCCAACAAACTCTGTCCTTGACAGCAATTCTTTGAGCGTTATGCAAAGTCTTCCAAAACAGGAGAGTAGGTACCCACTATCGTAAAATCTCATCATGATGATCTCTCCGCAGTTGGGGTTTTCATTACCGTGTCACAATATGGTTCTTGTCAGGACTTCCGAAAGAACCCAGAGCTTGTTCCTTTTTCTTAGTGGGAGACTCCCATCTCACACCCTGCTCCTCTACAGATGCTTTAAAATGCACTTGAACACCAAAGACCAATCAGTTAACAAAGTAAACAATAATTTCTTCACAGGGGACTCCTGAGGGATCTGTGGTATTTTGATGATCTGCAGCCATGGAAACGGCAGATGAAGTGTTTGGGTCATTGGAATGCTTTTAACTCATGCTTCCTGTGGCAGAGACTACTAATTGCTTCTCAGTAGCCTTTCTCCCCTTCTTTTTTAGAAATTTTTAGCTAAGCACACTGCTGCCCTACTAAAACATTTCTCTTGAACTTAATGTTGCTACGTGAAAGTTTTGGCCAAAGAGATGTGGGTAGGAATGCTGTGAGCCTTCCAGGGGTTCCTCTTAAAGGGAGAGTACAAATCCTTCCTTCAACCTTTTCTCTATCATGGTATCTTGAATGTGGATATGATAGCTGGAACTCCAGCAGCTATTTTAGACTTTGAGGTTGAAGACAATAGTTCTCTAAATGTAGAATGAGGACACATAGCCTCCCCAAAACCCTTGTTCAAGAGATTCACAGATTTCAGTTTCCTTTTCCAATCACATGTCTGTGTAAAGCCTAGAATTTTCTTCTGAGACTTCAACCAAAACAATATATTGCAATAGATTGCATGCAGTAGAAGATATTTGCTTCAAGTGTGCCAGATAGGGATTTACAAATGTGTAAAACAGTGGTACTCTTCTCACTAAATTTTTTTTTGTTTTAGAAAATATCATTATTTTTCATAAATCTGTGTTATTAATGACAATGGGTTTATTGTCCCTTTAAAATGGATTAAATAAGTGTGCAAAATAATTCTGTTTTCATTTCTAATATACTAACCCACATAAAGAAAAGTCTTTGGGGGCCTTAATAATTTTTAAGGGCATAAAGTGGTCCTAAAAACCAAAAAATTTGAAAATTGGGCTAGTCCTACTAGGTAGGAGTAGTCCTTCTAGGTAGAAAGATGAGCTACAAAAAGCCTGACTTCAAGCCCACTTCTTTTTATTTGAGCAAAAATTAAACTTCTATTATGCATAAACCATTATCACTGGAGGAATTTGTTATATCCAGCCAAACTAATTTTTAACAGATACATCATCCTTTGTTATTTCATTTGAGACCATGGCTAAGCAAACAGCAAAACAATTAAAAACTGAAGATGTTTTGAGAACCTCCCCTGGTTGAGAACCCTGGTTTAAATAAGACAGCAAAACATGCGATCGTGGCCTTTTTTTTATATCTGAAATGTCATAAATGTCTAGTCACAGATTCTGCAGAAGCTCTGCATTCAGTTAGTCCTTGCCAACCCCTCACCTAGTTTTAAGGATGAAGAACTGGCTCCAGCAGCCTGGGTAGTAGAGACAAGGGAAAGGCAGGCAGATTCTTGGGTGTCGAGGACCAGGTTCTGTCCCATGGCTGCCCCAGCGCCCTTGGCTGAGGGCCAACTGGGGTGGAACAGAGTGGTGCCCCTGGGAAAGCTGCCCTCAGTCTCTAAGGCTTCTCTGCATTTCCTGCCTTCACAAAAGGCCCCCAGGAACCCCAGCAGCTGGAAGTAAAGGACACAGATCCTAGGGCTCTGGGAAAGGGGGTGAGCAAGGATGGGGGAGGCACTTCGTTCCAAGCATAAGCCTATGGAGAATTGGGGAAAAGGAACAGCAAGAGCTTCCTGTGAAGTGAAACCCACTTTCTGCACCAAGAAGAAGAGACTCTGGTCTGCCATAGAAAGGACACATTATTCTCTTTTTAACGGAAGACCCAGCAAATGGGTTGGACTTGTTACAATTCACAGAGCTGAAACCCATCATTTCTAAAATTCAATTTGCTGCTAGAATTTAAGCCCGATTTTGTTGAACACTCAATAGAGGCAAAGCAGGATTTTTTTCCCTGTATATTTGCAAGCCTATTTTAAGTAATACGTTTTAAATCATAACTCTCTTGAGAATAATATGGCAAATTTGCTTTCTTTTAAAGCCCATCTGAAAATATATCAAATCACTGCATTTTTGTCCAGTCTAGATTTCCTTTCCTTTCTTTACGTTGCTGTGAATCCTTATCTGTTCTGTTCACCACTATACCTCCAGCACCTATAATAATATTGTGCTGGAACAGGGCTAGAAATGCTGTCTGATGGTCTGTTTGCCATCGTCAAAAGGAGTCATCATGCTTCTGCAAGAGATGTTTTGTGAAGTCCTTCCAACAGTCTAATGGCCATAAACAAATTATTTGAAAGAGATTATTTAAATTTTGCATAGGAAGGAATTATATATTCAAGTGTAATAAGTTTAATTGATTAAAAGATTTTTTTTCAGATGATACAGTAACAAAAAAGCTATCATGACAATGCACATTTTAAAAATGTATTTAAATGATCAGTTCCCTCTATGGTTTCCTTTAGAAAGAAGCTGCTTTGTTCCAATTGAAATGGAGCCATCAATCACTCAAGGACTGTAAAAGCCATCGTGGAGGGGTCAGTGAAGAACTCAGCCAGAGGGACCTGTCCTTGTTCAAGTTAGATGCATCCCACTGGGGGCTCAGAGCCCCAAAACTGGGGAAGGGTCACTCCCTCATTTGTCTCCAGCATCTGAGCTGACCCTCAGAGAATGATGTCTGCTCTGTTGGGCTGTATTCATTGCTAAACATGCATTCCCCCAACAGGTCCCTGGAGTGTCTAGGACTTAGAGCAGTGACTGTGTGTGTGTGTATGTGTGTGCGTGTGTGTGTGTGTGTGCGCACGCACACATGTGTTGTGCTGTGTTGTGCAGTAGACTGTAGAATCAAGGATCTTAGATTAAATAGGGGTGAGTCATGGTTCAGTCATGCTTTGTGGAAAGAACTTAAAGTAAGTGCCAGTAGGCTCTCAGAATTGTTAAATGAGAGATTGGAAAGGTCATAGTAATAACGTTTGCAGTCTGAAAGAAACCTTGGATGTTACCTCTTATAAATGAGGAAATGGAAGCTTAGGAGGTTGGATGACTTGCCCAGTGTGATACCACAAGTTGGGACAGAGCCAGCCTAGAACCTGGTTCTCATGGCTCTTAGCCAGTGCCCATTTCCCTGCACTGCCCACCAAAGTGAACCAGTAAACCATAAAACAAAACGGGGAGGGCGCCTGGGTAACTTATTTGGGGTTAAGTGTCCAACCCTGGATTTCCATTCAGGTCACGATCTCAGAGTCGTGATATGGATCGAGCCCCGCTTTGGGCTCTGCACTGGGCAAGGAGCCTGCTTAAGATTCTCTCTCTCCCACTCCCTCTGCCCCCCCCCGCCCACATATGTGCACACATGTGCACTCTCTGTAAAACGGAATAGAACAAAACTAGGAAGGCACTTTGAATACTTCCTGTGTCCTGATAGCATTTATTATCATTTATTAAAATCATCTGTTTATCGATTTCCTCCCCTAAATTGTGAACTCCTTAAAATAAGAATTTGGTTGTGGTTCATTTGTTTGTTTCCCCTGTGCCTAGCCCCAGTGCCTTACACATAGGGGGCACTTTATCATTTGGGAAGAAAATTCATATTTACTTTAAGTTTGTCCTGACCATTCTTACATGAAGCTATTAAGTGGCTATACTGGGAAGATAAACAGATGACCCTTGAACAATGTGGGGGTTAGAGGTGCTAACCCCATGCAGTCAAAAGTCTGTGTACAACTTTCCATGCCTAAAAACTTAACTACTAAAAGCCCACTGTTGACAGGAAGACTTACTAATAATATAAACAGTCAATTAACATGTATTTTGTATATGTATTGTTCACTTATTCTTACAATAAAGGAAGCTAGAGCAAAGAAGATGTTATTAAGAACATCATAAGGAAGAGAAAATACATTTAGAGTACTGTACTATATTTATTGAAAACATCGACATATATGTAGATTCATGCAGTTCAAACCATGTTCACCAAAAGTCAACTCTATTGTTCGGGGTCCAGCCAAGGAAAACGGAAATGACTCTGTATCTTTACTGGGGGGTATATAATATAAGAAATCGCTGCACAGTAGGGAAGACGAGAAGAGGGTGGTGAAGTTATTATTGGAGATTATTGGTGGCAGAAACCGGAAGGAAGTGTTGTTAACAGGAATGTTTCAAGGGAACTGGTACCACTGGTATCATGGAGGAATGGTCCCCCAGGAGCTGGAGGTCCCACAGGAAGCAGAAAGGGGAATCAGAAAATACTCTGGATTTTCCCCCCTGCCACCTCCCTCTTTCCGTAAAGGGAGCAGGGAAGAGGCAATGACCTCTGGAAGTCCTGCCTGCTCCTCTAGTGTGTGCTCAGCTCAGCATTTGCCCCTAACACAATGGAGGTCCTTTAAGATGGTCCACTTCCCTCTGTGCTCATTCAGTATTCACCAAGCAGCCCTCCCACCTCAAAGCTAATTCTGCTTGCCATGTTGTTATTTCAGCCAAAGAGCGAAGAGTTTTTTTCTTTTCTTTTCCCTTCTTCTTCTTCTTCTTTTTTTAAATAGTCAGTCAACTGATCAACAAGGTGAAGGAAAAAAATCAACCAAAACGACTGAATTTTGTTAGTTCAGGGGTTTCACTTTGTGGTTGTTGTTGTTGTTTTGTTTGGTTTTTTTGTAAATTAAGACTGAGGGACCTAAAACTTTTTGACTGATACAACAAATAAAGCACATATTTCAGCTTGACCTTGAGGGATGTAGGTGTCAATGAGCGAGGGTCAGCCTCCCAGCAGGGGTCCTGGAGGTGCTTGGATTATTTTACAAGTTCCACAGGAGAGGGTCATCTTTTAACAACTAGATGTTTCTTTCCCCTTTCTTTTAGAAAAAAGATATAAGTAAATTCTAGCCCAGAGAAAGCTATCCTGGCTTAGAATTAGGTAAAAAAAAAAAAAAAAAAAAAAAAAAAAAAAAAAAAAAAAAAAAAAAAAAAAAAAAAAAAA
>LNAC01000216.1:1183830-1246970 GCA_002007465.1 Ailurus styani
AAAAAAAAAAAAAAGAAAAGGAGAGAGATCTAAAGCTTCTTCTTGCTGAGAACCTACCTCCTGCTGTCTCTGGCAGTCCTGACCTCATCCCTGAGCATAAGCTTCCAGAAAGCCCAAAAAGAACTCTCTTTACTGCTCAACTCTCAGATATGTGCACAGTTAAATTTGTTGATTTCAATGTTTGCGGCTGACAGATAACGACATTTAGAAAAATGCTGCAAGCCAGATAAAATTGAGATTAAACCAGAGCAGCTTGGGGAGCCAATACTGTTCCTGAGTATGGCTCACAAACACACTGCACAGATGCACAGGAGATGCTATCAGGATATAATCCCTGGTATTCTTATGTATGATACCGGTAGTGTGGTTAGAAGGAGATTAGGCATAGTTTTAGAAGATGGGTGCAGAAGTATGCAAGGGTGAAGTGATAATGATGTTTGCAACTTATGTTCAAGTGATTCAGCAAAAGAATTATAGATGTATATGTGTGTATACACATACACACACAAAAATATAGAGGATTAAACATAGAAATATGGGAAAAGTTCATAATTATTAAAGCTAGGTGGCGAATATAAGGATGTTCTGGTTTTTTCAAAGATACCACATTTGAAATTTTTCATAATAAAACACAGGGGAAACCAACTGCTATCCATTTGGCCATTAGAGTCTTTATCATCAACCACTAACATGGAATTGTTTTAATATAAAAAGTCATATTTCTCGGGATGCCTGGGTGGCTAAGTCACTTAAGCATCTGCTTTCGGCTTAGGTCATGACCCCAGGGTCCTGGGATCAAGTCCCTCATCAGGCTCCTTGCTCAGTGGGGAGCCAGCTTCTCCCTCTGCCTGCCGCTCCCCCTGCTTGTGCTCTCTCTCTCACAAATAAATAAAATCTTTTAAAAAAAAGTCATATTTCTCTAGTTGGAAAATTTGAACCAATTAACCAGAATCTAAGTGAGATAAAGAATTGACTTGTTAAACCTAGCAAACTTGAATAATGCAACCCTTGATGAGAGGTCACCACAATTAGCAAAATACTGTGACATTCCAACTACTGTAATATGAAGGTCTGTTACACTGACTTAGGTCAAGGGCAGTATCCTCAGCTGTTCATCCAGCCTGTAAGCACCTGCTGTAGGCCCTAGGATTGGGGAGGAGGCACAGTCTACTCTCCAGAAGCTTCCAGACCACAGAGGAGATGAGCCTGAGAACAAATGTGGACAGTGAAGCATGGCCGATACAATGATTCAGTGGGGTACAAGGACAAGAGCAAAATGAAGGCTGCAGGGACCACTTCCACTGAGGATCAATGAAGAGCCAGCAGGACAGGATTCAAAAAGGGAGTCTGTCCCTCAAAGAGGTTAATGATGGGATCCTTTACAAAATTGTGGAAGGGTTAAAGAAAACCAATGGTAGTGAAACTACCAACTGTGGGGACCCATTAACACCCCTCAGTCTAAAAGGGGCAAGATAAGTTCTGCCAGAACTCAGAGAATATAGTGTAGCTTTCGGTCAAAGGATGCTGCCAACATGCAGTGACCCAACATGGAGGGAACCAGGAGAGGAAACACCCTGATCCTGTCTTTCCTCCCACCACTCACCTCCCACAGAGACCCCCACTGGCCAAAACCCAGCTGGCAGCCGTGGGAGCCAGAAAGCTTGGTTGGTACAGTCCCTAAAGTTCAGCCTCCAGAGACAGAGGGCAGGAGAGAAAAAGTCAGGGCCAATAATATTGTTCATCAAAATGCATAATGCTGGAGAGGGCTGTGAAATAGAAATAAGACAAAGGAGGCAGAGAGGTGCCCACTAAAGGAAAGTAAAGGACATGCTATGCAGAAGGAACAGCGTGAACCAAAGAAAACAGCTTTGCAGGCTCAAGAATAAGGGCTTCTTAGAGTAAGCTTTGAATTGTTTCACCAGTAGACGAAAAGACTTAGTCATAACCATCTCCCTCTCTCCTGTATTGCCCCTTAGGATCAGTATTTTACCACTTTGGCATTTTTGTATGCAAAATCAATGAGTTTTAAATCTCTCAAAAATGTGGCCGGCACCCTTCCCTTAAAAGTTAGTTTGGCCTGGGATTATTGGTTTGCTTATGTGTATATGCTTTGTCCTTCCCCTAAGTTTCTCAAAGGTAGTGATGAGACTGGACTTGCCTTTGCACCTCTTAGAATGTTCTGCCTATTGTAAATATTAATAAATATTTAGTGATTGACTTACATACAGTATATGACCTGCATCCATGTTCTAAGATCAGAGAAACTTAGACAACACTAATGAGAACTAGTTGTGATTAACTATAATACTAACAGATCACAGGCGAAGTAAAGATAAAGGAATCTTATATCAATGATTCCCAATCTATTAAATATAAAGATCTTCTCTGAGTGTAGAATGTTTTTACGGAGTCCATATATACTGATAGGTTTAGTGTATACTAATCAAATAATGATAAAAAGTTGTTCTGGGTTCATATACATTTGTGCTTAATTAACCAAAGCATCCACAGTCATTCAAAAATAGTTGTATGTATTATTCAGTATTCATTTAATGCTTGGGGTCCGTATGGATCTTAGAAATCTTTGCAGTAACTCCATAGTTAAGAGTCTTCCTATTGTAAGTGATAGATACTCAGCTTCAATTCGCATAAGCAAAAAGGGAATTAACTAAGAACCGAGATATTCCTGAGGTGGCACTAGTTTAAATAAGGCCCTATCCAGGCATTGAAATCTTGTCACCATGCCGTTCTCTCCCTCTCTTCATCTATTCACTTCGTTTTCTCTTCTGTTGGCTTCGTTCTCCAGTTGATTTTCTCTACTTGGAAGCAAAGATGTCCACAGGAAATTCCAAGGATGTTCTGTCCTCATAGCTGGTGAGCCAGGAAAAAGAGAGCAGCCTCACTCAACATTCCTATCCACCCCTCAGAGAGGCTGTGTATCAGCCTTGACTGCATTGAACACCCACCTCATCCCAACACAGCATCCAAGGAGAGACAACCTCAGCTTGTCATCCAAGATCATGTGGCCCTCACCACCAGGGAGAATGGGGGAGGGGGCATAGTTGGGGCTGGGCAATTTACAAAGGGCAAAAATGCTAAGCAGACTTAAAAGGGCAGATGGCCATTACCGCAGTCCATAGTCTGTGATTAAGAATACACTCCTCTTTTTTTCTTTTTCTCCCTCATTCATAACATGAAAACATGCTTAAATTTCACTTTAGGTCGGATACTTCAAGAGTAACATACCAGTAAACTTTAAAGCTTAGTAGTATCTTACCATCATCCCACCTCTTGTTTTGGTGTGCTGTTGTTTGCAGTGATCATTTAACCTTCCAAAAATAATGCAAACTCTATTTTAATTGTATAGTTCATTTTACTTTTCCTACATACACATTCATTCAGCCAGTGTTTATTGAACAAGTACAATGTGCAATATAAAATAGTGAATATAAATCTAAAATGTTTTGTTGGTTTTTACTTGCCAAAATCTAAATTAAGAATTCTTCAAACAGTGAATAACATTATAACCACTCTAAATTTCCATGTGTGCAGTGATCTGTTGCTATTAGTACTATTGCTGAAGAAATAATTCATTTTGTTTACCATAAGGAAAGTAAAAAAGTGATCCTTATGTCTGTTTTTAGTAACTTTGTGATTTTTTAACAAATATTCTTAGTCTGTTATAATATAAAATACTTAGGAGATTATTTTTAATCTTAAATAGTTGTACGAGAATGTTTTAAAATGGGGTGTTTTTCACAAATATGAATTACATATTGTGTTCCTAAGTATGAGTTATAGTATTTGAATTTTAATGTCTTAATAAATTTTTTTGAATTTATAGAAAAGACTGTAGTCTGCTGACCTTTTTAATATTCTGCTCTCTCATTGGCTACCTATCTTAAACCTTTCCTCCATAGTAGTAGGAATTGTTACAAGAAGAGGAGGAGTGGAAATGCCAGCCAGTCAGAAACCAGAATATTAAAAAGGTCAACATTGTACAGTTTTCTGCTATAATTCATAAAAAAATATTAAACATCCAATATTTCATCTCAGGACCAAGATTGTAATGAGAACGGGAAATGGCACAACATTAATTCATCTTCATGACAAATACTGTAATGAGAAAGGCAGAATATAAGCTATAAATATTTGGTTACCGTTTTAAAAATATCTTATATCCTTTATAACATAATGAGAGTAAATTTATGCTTCCTAAAGTTGAGTTCTCTCACTAAATACTTCCCTGCCTTTTAAATTAACAGGACTCCTTTGGGACTACACTAAAATTAGGCCCAAGAGAGCTGCTACTACCATGAGGTTGTAATAAATAAATATAAAAGACATTCATTATGATAAAACAAATGAGTAGAAATTTTATTTTGGTTTATTTTCACTTTCACCATTATTAAAGTCTTTGAACATGTTGAATTATAACTTTCTCACTATTTTAAATGGTTACTCAGTCACCACCTTTATATCAACACGATCTCCAAATACAGTAGTATTCCTTCATGATTAATTCTACCATATGACAGAAGTTGCATTATCTGACCAATAAGAACAGAAATAAGGACTTATATATTCAGAGCCTGAGGGAACTCAGGCAGTAGATCAATCCAAATCAGTTAAGTAAGCCCCATATGCGTTCAGAACAGTTTTGTGTCTTTCTCTTTCCCGGTGTATATACCTGAGGTGAAAGGGAGGAGAACCAGAGTCTTAGAAGAACTCAAAATCCCACTGGAATTATTTTACTGAAAGGACTGACGGCAGAGTTGTGAACAGGAGTGAGGAAACCAGCACAGTGGAGGGAAGCAGCCAGAGACTAGAAATGGCAGAAATTCCTTATTGCTTTTCAGCAGAAGGCAAGGAGAGGAAATGCTGTCACCAGAGCCCCAGAAGAGCTGGAATCTTAGATGAGAGGCTGGCAACAGGTTCTGTCGTCATGGAGAGATGAAGCCACTGAGAAAACGATGTTAAGTAGGAAGAGAGGAGAGAAGAAATACTGCTACCTCTCTCTTCTTGCATCCCATTGGCCAATCCCAACCTAACGCCAACTAGCAAGACAGCCTCAGTGAGGGTCTCATCAGGGCTTAGCTCTGTGGCTCAGAGCATGGGAAATGATGGGTGGGGGCATTAACTGACAATAAGCAACAGAGATGTTAAGGGGGATTCTGAGGAAGCTTTGCTAAAGGCAGTATTTGAGGTCACTTAATATGAAAAGGAGCACAGTGGAAGGAAGTGAGAATTGCTGGAAGAGAGAATGGAGACAGGGATAGAGGAAATGAAGGAAAAGGGAAGTGAATATAGTTCTCTGAGTCTGCCTAGAAGTTAGTGAAGCTCTCTCTTTTAGAATATTATTTGGAAAACCACCTTAAATGAATTTAAAAACAAATGAATCTGTCAAACAACTGTATAGAATATCTCCTAGCACATTCATTTTGAAATCAGAGATGATGCTGAGAGACCGTGAACTTTGGTCTTCGTTTTTTTTTTTTTCTTTTGTGAGATTTTTGGATAGTCAAAAAAAAAAAAAAAGTCCCTATGAAATCTGCCAGTCCAAGTTCTTTGATAGTCAACCAATTCTTGGTGTAGTGAAGACAACAGGAGTGTTGAGCGATCTGTTAACAAGAGCATGATCACTGCTTCCCTTTTTACCATAGCTTATTTACTACTAACAAATATCATCTTGCGATGCAAAAGAGTGCCTTTCGCCCACTGGCTCCTGGAGTGCTTTATGAACTAGGAATGCAGGAGTAGCTGAAATAGAGCTCTCTCTGGGGTGGAATGAGACAGCTGTTAGCCTCGCAGAAATGTTGCACAACAGCCTGAGTGGAAACCAGGGAGGATTCTCAAGCTAATTGAAACTGCAAGAAGAATTTAAGTTGATGGACTAATTGCTGAGGCTGGCATTTATTCAAAAAACCAGGACCTTTTTCTTCTCTGGTAGTGACTGGCACAGCAATGTCATTCCATTTAATAGATCCTGTGGTTTCCGTTGAAGAGATGAGAAAACTGAAGTTCTCAAACTCTGCTTGAGAGAATTGGATTGGAACGAGTGCCCTTTGAGTTTCTGGGGGCTAGTTATCTTTTGAGTCATGTGGCCGACAGGAGCATTGACTGTGAAGTAGTGACTTTGTACCAACGTGAGAGAAAGAGTATGCCCGTACTATGCACATTTTTGCAGAAATCGGGCTACTCTGGGACATGCTACTCACCATGTGATCCTGACTCAACTTGACCCTACATAGTTTCTGAAGTCAGTCAAGTTCCAAGAGCCGGAGGTGGTAGAGAGGCAAAGCACTCCCATGCCTTCCAGAAACGGCAGATTGTGAGTCAAGGAAATTTAAACTGATTAGTTTGCTGTGGGCTCCTCTTGCCTAACACTTCTTTCATGCTGGAATGTCACATTAATTGGTTCTTAATTGAACAATGTGCTTCCAATTTTCAAAACCCAGCAGAGTATAAAACAGGAGAAGTCAGACTCTTGCTCTTCGGATTTGAATGTCATATGGGGAAAAATACAGTTCGTAAGGATGAAACCCTCATGAAGGTGGAAAGCTGTCACACACGCACTCCTCAGCCCCGTGAGGCGCAGCTCTTCTGGTTGTCAATTTTAACACGGAGCAGTCTAATGCTACTTGTTTGGGAGAGAGCGTGATCCTGAGTTGAAGAGGAGGACTAAAACTTCCTCAGCGCCATAGTTTCTAGAAAACCAAGATCTCTAAATGTAGCTGTGGTTAATTATCCATTTCCTCTACAAATAAACAACTTGTTTTTAATTTGTGTATTTAAAACAAACCATCATTTGGTGGTAGCCGGTTAAGTCCTAGATATGACAGTTTCTTATCTGCAATTAAATTTGGGCCAAAAGGTCTACTTTCCACCTGAAATTAAAAACCTGTTTGTTCATGTTCTCTCTTTGGAAGTGCTCCATGTACAGGCAAGTTTGTTTTTTCTATTCTGAAGAAATATTATTTTTAAACAGGAGCTGTTTTCTGAATTTATATGGTGTGAAAGTAAGAGATAGAAGGAAAGTTGGTTTCTTGCAACAAATAAACCTTAGGAAAAAACTTGTCAAGTTTCTGAGCTATTTTTTCCTAATACCGCTGTGCCTGGGGGGAGAAAAATCAAGCAGAGTTCTTTAGATCACAATACCTAAGTGTTGAGTATTCATTTTCTTTCTGTCATATCTTTATCATACTTGCTCATCTTAAAAGTGAGAGAAGGGTTTTTCTAATTGCACACTCAAACATGGATCATTCATCAAAGTTGGGCTATTTCTGCCTCTTACATCAGAAGCAGAAATTACATTCTTTCTCCCCCTTGCATCATGACCTGTGGTCTCAGGTTGCACTTAGCAGTAGAAAATGCAACGGGCAGAGACTTTGCTTCTTCTTTTAGAGATGCACTGTCCCATGGTTATGGTAAAGTAGATTGGAAAAGGGAAGGAACAGTCCATGAGACGATGCCATTTTAACCACAATCTCTCCAGTTACATTGTATGTGTTATGATGATAATATATTTCGGATCAGGAAGCAGTAATACTGTGATTTCCAAAAAACAAGCCTGTGTATCCTTAATAAATCAAACGCACCCATTGCTTCTCATCAATAAAGAATCCTTGGAGTATTGGCTCATTTAAAAACTGAGTCTGAAGTAAAGGTGTGTCTAAGAAATGCAGAGTGATCGCAAGTGAGCTTCTCAGCATCTCCAGCCATAGAAGGCCTCTGACTCTCAGTCCTGTGGCAATTTACTAGGCTGACACCATGATCACACATCTTTGAGTTAATTACTCTCATTCGCTCAACACTATCCTTTCTGCTCTAACAAGACCTCCTTTAACTTCACTAGGACCAAATCTGGCATCAGAAAGGCAAGCATGGGAGCAATACTGCCACAGGAGATAAATGTTTCCCTGGGTACGAACTCAATAATAAGTGCAACATTTGACAAAGAAGAATGCCTCTGGCAGCCCTGCTCAATCTCTCTACAAAATTGACACCGCCGAGGACAGGAGCAAAGCCCAGATAATGACAGCTACAAAAAGCTTTTGTAAGCAAAGTAATCAGGCCCTTGTCAGCTGGTCTCTCCATCCATGATCTCTTGCCTGAACAGTTGGTAAAATCTGATCAATGGGATATTTTTCAGCATCTATGACAAATCATCAGTCACTACAAGGTGATGCTCAATGGCAAGGACCTGAACAACAGCAACAACAGCAGCAAAAGTGAGAAAAGGGATCCTGGATTGAGGAGAGATTTGCATTTGGTGGATTACAACTTCCGGGACCCTCTCTTCACCAACTGTGCACCCAGCAGAATCTGGGCACTGTTTACGCAAGCAGCTATGCTCAGCTACCTTCTGTCCCACATAGTGCCTAGGCTGCTTCTGGATGTGGGGAGGGTCCATGGAGTCTTCTCTAGGTGATTTCTTCCCCTTCAGTTGCTTTATCTGTAAAAGTGAGGTAAATACTGCAGGTAGAAATTGATGTTATTCAATCCAATGATCCACCCAGTCCATCCATTTATTTAGAAATCTTTCGTTTTCAGTGCCTACAATGGCCAGGTTCCATGTTAGCCATTATGAGGGACTGTCCCTGTCAGGGTCCCTGATGAACATGAGAAGTTTGCTGTGGGAGGTGGGGGGTGTTGCCAAGTCATCCACGTGTAACTGCCGTAGAGTGTGATGAAGTCCGTAAAGTCAGTATAAAACACAAAGGTGTTCCAAGGAGGAATAAAGCACTTGTGACAGAAATTGATGGGAATTAAGAAGGAGGGCTCATTGGTGGTGGTGGCATTTGAACTAGGCCTCAAATGCATAGAATTTAAATCTGTAGAGATGGAAAGTGAAGAATGCAAATGGAACATATCACCACAGAGAGGCTCCCTGCTAAAACCTTCAGATGTGTGGCGCCTGGGTAGCTCGGTGGGTTAATCCTCTGCCTTCGGCTCCGGTCATGATCTCAGGGTCCTGGGATCCAGCCCCGCATCAGGCTCTCTCTGCCTGCCTCTCTGCCTACTTGTGATCTTTCTCTCTGTCAAATAAATAAGTAAAAATCTTTAAAAAAAAAAAAAAAAGACCTTCAGATGTTTTAGCAAGAGGCAGAGAGATCTGGGCACGCGCGGGAAGGTTATTACAACGATGTCCTGCTCTGATGTTTCCAAAGTGCTTCTACACACTCCAACTGTGTGGTGTGCCGTGAGAGAGGGAAATTAAAAAACCACAGGGCCTGGGTTCAGACCCCAACTCCACCACTTAGCAGCTGTACAACCCTGGGCAAATTACCTCAGTCCCCTCTGCTGTAGAATAGGGATAAGTGCCCCACTGACCCTACGGGTCGTTAGGGGGATTAATACGTAATGGGATCTCTAATAGATATGTGCTACATGACAGATGAGGGGTTAACATTGCTCAGAAACCACACGAGGGCCTGGCAGAGTTAGATGTCACAGAAAGTCCGGTCTCTCCACCATGTTCTCACTAGACCCCATTGACCCTGAAGTGAGGGAACCTTATCCACAAGTTGCAGCCACTCCAGTACCGTGAGTGGTTCTTGACCGCGAGTGTGGTTTTGCCTTACACATGCACGTACATGCATGCACACACACACACACACACGCACACACAGGACATTTGGTGATGTCTGGAAATGCTTTTGGTTGTGATCACTGGGGGGCCGCCGCTGGCATTGAATGGGTAGAGAGAGGCCAGTTATGTCACCAGACATCTTACAACGCACAGGGTAGTATTATCTAGTCCCAAATTTCAACTGTGCCAAAGTAGAGAAATCCTGAATAGAGCTATCTCTTGAAGAGATGTTTAAATAGTTAAATATTTCAACAGGACTCCCCTTTGCATAAAATGCTTTGCTGAAAACCATCAGAGCAAAAAGCAAGTTGTGGCGCCAGTGAAAAACCTAAGTGTTGATGGAGTTTGGGGCAGGGGGTTCCTCTTGAAAAGAAAAGGCGTATGTTAGTGAAAAATAAAAGGAGAGCATCACCAGAAACCCTGATCTACTAAAGAGAATCCAGAAGGACAGGCCTGCTGCTGTGGAGGGGAAACCACTCAGCTTTACACACACACACACACACACACACACACACACACACACACACACACACACACACACAAGTTATGTCTTTCCAACCGCAGCTCAAGGCTACTTCAACTGTCAAAAGAGCTAGAGAGAAATTTGTCTCCTCCTTCCTACAGTTAATTATCATTCAACCTGTAAATATCACTCACTCCATTGATTGTGCTGTGAGTATACTTTTTCTCTTTAAAAGGCCATTAAATCAGGTATAAAAGGCCTATTAATTTTCTACTATAAATAGTCTCGCAGATGCTAACTACTTCATTGTTTGAATCGGGGCCTGTAGTTCCCGCCGATGAAATTCCATGCAAAGCTGTGGTTTTATTCCTTCTGCTGGCCACTCTCATCTTCCCCTCAGTCCGGGGAACAATAATTCAGTTTCCAAATACATTAAATGTGTTGTAAATAGTACGTGCCTGCACAGCGCCCCCTCGATGGACTGACTGATCGACCTTGTTGCGGTGTCATAAATTTGAAGGCATCTAATAAAGCTGCCACAGGCAGCCAGACATTGTTGTTCAGAGACTCACCAGGCAGTTCCGCAAAGCACCTCACCCTGCTCATTTCTCCCCAACCATCCCGCCCATCTTCGCCCCTGGAGACACACCATTACTGGGTCTTCACAACGCAAGTGTTATAAAAACGGCATTTGTATACACTTTCCGACACACAGAGCCCATTTATGAACATTATCTTATTTGCTCCTCATCACAGTATCTTGGGCTTAGAGGGGAAGCTCGTATAAAATGATCCCAGTTTTGTGGATAAGAGAACACAGTACTACCTATTCGAGTTGTGTAAAAATCTCTTTCAAGACCTGAGGTCGGCAAAGACAAGCAAGACCTACAGGAGATGTTCTCACGGTTGTGTAGGGTCTTAGTTTGACTTCCCGTTCAAGCAGAACCCGAGACATGGATTCCAGTTTCAGTGGCATGGGAGGTGATCCTAGGAAGTACCAGGAAGGGAGAGGGGAGAGAAGATACGAGGGAGACAGTCAAGGGCGCTTTATGACACAGGTACCAGTGACGCTCAGGACTTAATGCTCCAGGGGAGCACTGTTGATGGTGTGGGGTGATCCTCCCTGAAAGTGAGAAGCTGGAGAATGAATGGACAAATTCCCATCCATTGGTGCCTGAAGCCTCTTCTTTGCAGGGCAGAGAGGGTTAGAGCTCAGAAACTCTGTCCAGGCTGAGAGGAATCCCTGGAGTTTCAGAGGCATGCTTGCTGTAGAGAGTCAAGATGAGCCAGTGAAAGAAAGCATGCGGGCGCCTAGGGTTGTGCTCCTCTGTCTTCAAACTCATCAGTGTCGCCTGTGGAGTTACAGTGCCAGACTTACCCAATGAGAGCATACAGATGGATCTCTGCTTTCTTTTGTATGTGGCTGCATCATTGCTGACATCCCTATGATCTGCATCTTTTAACATAATAGACACTCTCCTCCAACATTTGAGGCTAAACACCGTCTGACCCATTCCTCCCCCATTTACTGGTGGGACACCTCCTTCCCTCTTCAAAGTTTCTTCTCAGAATACAGATTTACTCCAAGCCCTGTGTGACTGATCATTTTAAACATCTCCCTTCTTAGGAGGCAAAACAGATGAAAGTCTTCAATGGTGGTCAGCAAAGGTGGTCCTTGGTCTACGTATGGTTTGGTTTGGCTTTTAAAATTTTCATTAGCTGTCACAATTTTAAAGTATTAAAAGATTTCATCTAAGAACTGGAATTCCCTTCTTCTCCTGAAGCATCAGATGACCTGGCCACCCTGATCCACATGAAGACAACACAAGGATCTGCTTGAGATGGGTGGACGCTGTCCCTCTGGATGGCACATTCATTCTGCAGTTGTCTGATTCCCCATCACCCCTACCCCCAGCCATCTTCACTCATTCCGGCCACCTGCCTGCTTCTCCCAGCTGATGAACTTATGATGCCTGACCTTAGAGATGAGAGGTGATTCTTAGAAGTTGTTTTTATTTGTGATCCTCTGTCACTGTCCTTGAAGTCACGCTATCCAGTGTATAATTATTCTTAGCACTTACCTAGCCATCTAGCTCTACAGGAGAGGAAGGGTTTTTTGAGATCTTTGTATGAGGGATGATACAGACCATTCTATAAACCTACATTTAATTTTCATTAGAATTGTCCTAGATAGTGTTTGAACTTTAAATCCTACGAGGTAGAAGCAGATCGGTGTTTGACATAGAAATCACCAGAAGAAAGAATGAGGAAGGTGTTGAAATCATTTCATCTGGACGTGAGCAGTCTTCCTTTATCTGTAAGTTGGAGCCACCTGTTCATGACCGTCTGCTGGTTGGGAAAAAGAGTCTCTGAGTTTAATTAAGTCATACGTGTGGGAGGCACATGCTTTGCAGTAGCAGCAGTTAGATTATTAATGGTCTCCTGTGTTGAAGTGTTCACATTTTTGAAAAGCTAATTACGATATAATTTTAGTTTTAAAATATTGCTTTGCCAAGGGTGGGAGTTGTATCATGTATTATTAAGTGGTACCTTTTTTTTTTTCAATCTTGGGGGAGCTATTGGTTTGTTTATGGTAATCTTTCATATTCAGTTATTTCTCATGCTTTCTTACTTGTGGCGTCTAGCTCTTGAGACTGAAAAACAGGCTGCAGGCCTATCAAATACCAAAAAGCTATACTGGAGTTTCCTGGGTCTTGCCTGATTTTTCTTAGGAATAAAGTCAAACTTCATAGATTGAATAAACTGTGTCATGTTTTCCTTTGCTACCTGAGACCCATGATCTTATCAGCTGTACAATTTTAACATTTCTGGAGGGAGGATCAGAGTAGTGATCTAAGGAGCTGGTTCTGGAATCCATACTACCATTGCCTGGTTATAGATATACAAGTAAGCCTCCAGTTGATTGCAATGGGGATCACATGATTTTTAGATTCAAAGACCTAATTTAGAGTCCTTGTGTTAGAAGTTCTGTTTACTGCGTATTCCAAACCAAAATCAACACACATACCCTCTCCCCACATATCCTCCCAATGAAAATCATGTTCACTTCAATGCCATTTTAGTTTTACCAAATCACAGAGAGTGAACCTATAGAAAAGAATGTGAGTGGTGAGTAATTCATGTTTTTTATGCACTGGGAAGAGACTCAGGGAGAAGTGGTGTTTTCCAAGGGGCACCTACTGGGCTGGGGCTAGTTTGGTAGCCTTGACCCCGGCGAGGGCTGTCACAGCCTTCCACATTGTGCACCAACCCAACATCTCCACGTGCCTGTCCAGACAAGCATTGCAGTAGCTGGCTTAGTACTCGGTGATGATAAAGAGGCACCATTTCCTCCCATTACATTTTGTTGTACTTGATTTTTTTTAAGTTTTTATTTATTTATTTGTTTATATATTTGAGAGAAAGGGAGACTGGGAGAGACAGCACAGAGGGAGAGGGAGAAGAAGACTCTCTGCTGAGCAGAGAGTCCAGTACGGGGCTCAATCCCAGGACCCCGAGATCATGACCTGAGCCGAAGGCAGATGCTTAACTGACAGAGCCACCCAGGTGCTATATTTGATTCTTTTTTTTTTTTTAACTTTTAAATGGAATTTTTAAAAGGTCACATTTTGCCTACAGGAAGTGCTAGAATGAAGGAGAAGAGCCTCATGTGTCCTGAGAGATGACCGATCCCTTAGGCCAATAATGTCAGTCCCTTGCTGGGAGACATGCATTCTTCTGCACCAGGGGTGGGGAAATTGACATGACTAACCCCTAGCAATGAGCTGGGATGCTGCCACCCAATCCTTTGTGTAGGCAGTTGTACCAAGTCCTATTATCGTGCAAACAGAAAGGTGCCCATAGAAACCAAAACAACACGATGTAGCCTCTTGTCTGAGTATCCCAAGGCCAAGAATGTTCCCATATGTTTTTGAGCCTGTGGCAGAAGTGCAGTCCTGCACTCGTTCCCCACCCCCAGCGTGTTCTGACTGATAGAGCTGTGAGAGCCAGTGCTCTTCCACCTGGTGGCAAGCCTCCCCTACCAACTTACCCCAGCCAAGCTCCCCCTCAATAACTGCTTGCATATTTTCAGTTCTAACTTGTTGCTATGAGTCACTACCTCACCCCCAATTTGCTCTTACATTTCATATTTACTCAAAATAGTTAATCCAATTCTCTGATCCCTCCTGCTACCTCTGTTTAACTGCTGAGAGAGGAAGGAAAGAAAACTCTCACCACTTGTGCAAACTGTGTTTGTAATATTAAGAGGGTCAGAATGAATAGGGGGAGTGAGGGAAATGCCAAGACTATGGGCTCAAAAAGGATGCCCAAGACCAGTAAGGTTATAATGGTAGAGGAAGGAGAACAGCCCTTGGTGAGCGCCAGCCATGAACTACATTCTCTGATCTGGTTCTGCTTGGGCTTAAAGTTGTCCAGAGTTGGCCATAGTGAAAGATGAGTCTGTAACCTTGAAAGGGAAGAAAACCAGACGGTCTAGGTGGAGACTAAACTTCGAACCTCACATACTAGAGGTTACAGTTTATACTACCGCTAGAAACTGGGGAAGTAAATAAGGTCATTTACTCAGGCTGAGGATATATGCAAGTCCATGAAGTGAGTCAGAAAGTGAATCATGACTTGGTATTAAGGTTTCTTTGGGATCTTATTAGAGTTTCCGAGTTTTGGGGTGCAGGAAGAAGAGGGAGAGGTAAATTTTTAAATAGCTCCCCAGTTTCCATTCAGAAAGTATTAGCTATAAGCGCTGCCCATTTTGTGAGTGACCGAGCCCTCAAGCTCTCTAAAATGCAGTGCTCCCAGGGCGAGGACCCTGATGCTTGAGGCTCCTTCAGTAACCTTCTTCAGTGCCTCAGGCTCTTGGGACTTGTGTACAAAAGACCCAAGACCTTCCACAAGGACCTCTACCCATCTATGCCCAGAAAGCTTGACAACCCTATGGATTCACCACCATAGCAAACGAGTGATGGGGTTCTTCCTTCTCTCTTCCTCTTACTGGTTTTAAAATCAGGAAAGAACTGTTTGAGATAATCTCTTCTTCCCCTTCGTCATTCCTAACTCCACTTCCATTTCACTTGCCATCTACACCACCGGTGGCAACTCCACCTAAGGTACCAAGGGGGCCTAAATGATCTCTAGTCAAGGGCAGAGGCCTAGATTTCCATCATGCAAAGGCCTGGGTGCAGAGGGGAGGCTTTCTGTACCTGTCTGCATGTGGCAGCAATGATGCATTCAAACTTTGCTACCATCCGTTAGCATAATCCTCACCTTCTGTGGCTAGTGTGGTATCTCTTTCCCCTGGGGCTCCACTAATGTTAACACTAGAAAACTTGGAGTTGCTAGGTAATGTCCTCCAACCCACAGAAACAAAGAGGGAGCTGTGGCTGGCCTCCACCTGGCACCCTTCTGAATTTGTAGTGAGCCAAGGAATCCAGGTCAAAAGATAAGAGCCTTAGCTCCAGGTGCAAAGGTGTAGATGTTTGGCTGGGTGAGAAAGAAATGAGGTCAAAGAAGGTAAGAGCTATATATCAGTTACATATCACTGTGCCCTCTGGAACCCCTGCCTGCTTGGCAAACGCCTCGGTACTCCCAAACTCTTCTCTTGGTGCTTCTGGGAGGACAGTGTAGCCCCCGCAGTCCCCTCAGGGGGAGGCTGGAGGCTCACATGCCACTCAGTAGGTCCTTCCTCCCTCCCCCACCCCATTACTGTAGCTTTTAGCCATTTCTCTTTCCTCCTTTAAAAACTGCAGTCCACGGGGTGCCTCGGTGGCTCAGGCAGTTAAGCGTCTAACTTCTGCTCAGGTCATGATCCCAGGGTCCTGGGATTGAGTCCCACTTCTGTCCGGCTCCCTGCTCAGCGGGGAGTCTGCCTCCTCTGCTCCCTCTACCCCCTCCGACTTGTGTGCACATGCACTCTCTCTCAAATAGATAAAAGCTTTTTTAAAATCAAAAAAATAAAAGTTGCCGTGCAGATAAAGGCATGACTCTCAGCACCCTCTTCAGGGGCTCAGCAATCACCGCCTCTCGCCCCCACCTTCATTAAGGACAGCACTCAGCTCCCTGTCTTGCTCTCCTGCTTCGCCCAGGACTTGTTCATCCCAAGGCCTCATTCTAAGACCTGACCTATCTGTGTTCAGGTGTTCCCGTCTTCCCCGTTTTCTTCCATCTGCCTTGGGCATCTCTTCCCTTGGTTCACTCGGACCTAAACTTCCACTCGTTTTACATCTAGGTCTTGAACACCATCCCCTGTCCTTCTACCACGCTCCCTGTTCTTTTGAACACCCAATGGCAAAAATACATCCATATAGTGGAAACTTCCAATCTGTTATTTTTAGCTATCTTTATCCCCCTATCCTGGTCTTCACTCTCCAATTTATCTAGGTAAATCCGGAGGTCCATCGCTGAATCATTCTCTTGCAAACATCAGCTTTTGCCCTGCTTGGCCTCGGTCATACTAGAAGGTAATACCTCTACCACCTCTCTTCCTTGGATGAAAACCTGGCTGGCTTGGTGGGATTGGAAAATAGTAAACACATAGCCTTGCTACTTTCTCTTTTAATTTGTGCCCCCTGCCCCCAGTTTTACCCAGAAATGACATCGCTTTGAGACCATTAAACTTTTTCCACCTCTTTCATTTCTCCGTACAGTTGGCCGATGTCCTTTCTCCAATCCCCAAACAAACACCACCTGAGTGAACCACCCTCCTCCTCCCATTATCAAATATACAAACCTGAATGCTTCCTTCTGTTGTAAAGGAAACTATCTTTGCTTATAGACAAGTGGCCTGCCTCCACTAGGGCTCTGCTATCCATCTCCTCTCATTTCTGCACACCATTCCTTAGTTACCATCTCTCTCGTTTGCACCATCAGTTTCTCTTTCTCTGCTTGATCACTCAAACACGCCTTAGGAGAGGATCTTTATTTAATTTTTGGAAAGGTGATGTGATATTGTGATTTATAAGAAATATGTATTTGATCTTCAGATGACCAAAATATATTCCTCATAGGTATTTGGTCTACCTCCACCATTCCTGGTTCACAGATCCTAAAACCATTGGAATTTCCTGTGAAAAGGATCTTTTGTTATGTTAACAACGTGGGTTTTGGGACCCCATCCAAAGACAGGGGCTGGTTGTCTGGAGGACCAACCATGGGATTAGAGGGTTGGAAGTTTCAGTCCTACCCCCACTGCCCACCCATCTCCCCCAGAAGAGGGAAGATGGGCTAGAGGTGGAATCAGCCAATGGCCAATGGTTTAACCAATCATGGCTATACAATGGAGCCTCCCTCAAACCCAAAAGGGCTGGGTTGTGAGAGCTTCTGTGCAGAGCGAGGAGACTGGCGCTCCTGGAGAGGACATGGAAGCTCCGTGCCTTTTCCAGAGACCTTGCCCTGTGCATCTCTTTCATTTGATTATTAATCTGTATCCTTTATCATATCCTGTAATAAACTGGTCAGCACAAGTATTTCCCTGAGTTCTGTGAGCCACCGTAGTGAATTTAAAGAACCTAGGGAGCAGGTTGCTGGATACTCAGCAGCAAAGGTCACAGCCTGGGGCTCAAGGCTGGTGTCTGAAGTGAGATGTTGTGGCAGAACCCTTAACCTGTGGAATCTGAGGCTGACTCCTTATTTCCATGTAGATAGTGCGAGAATCTGGTTGAGTTCTTGGACACCAGCAGAGAACTGCTTGGTGGTGTGGAGGTGGGGGAACACCCCCAGTGTTGGAGTTGGGTCTGGGAACCCTAAAAGAGTTGGTGTCACTGAAGTGATGCATTTATATCATTCAAATTTTGGAAGATCTAGAAAGGCATATACTCCCTCTTTCGGAGCATCAAATTACCTCCTTCTCCTCCCTGTAGATGGTCAGCATTTGTACCCGCTGGTGTAACCTAGTTGAAATATTTCATGCATATGTGTAGTTACATACAAATATATATATCCTGTCTCTCCTTTTAAAAACAAAGCATGCTACACATATTTTTCTGCATTTACCTTTTTCACTTCACAGCACATGGTGGAGGTCATTCCACCTTTGTCCGTATAGAGCTTCCTCATTCTGTTTCACAGCTATAACATTCCATTGCATACGCATATCACAACTTATTTAACTAGTTCGGTATTGAATCTCTTGTTAAAAATGAAGAAAAACTGCAGCCTTCTGTGATCTCACCTTCCCCTCCAGCCCATTTCCCTCCTTCTTTTTGTACTCAGACTACTCAAATATGTTGCTACACATGCTACACTATATCTTGATCTCTCTTGCATTCTTGGCCTAACTTCATTCTCTAGTGAAATAGTTCTTGTGCTGGTTACCAAATTCAATGACTATTTACCAAATTCGATGACTATTTCTTTGACTTCATCTAACTTGAATTCTCAGGAGTGATGTTGATCACTTGCCCCCTCTTGTTTCCAAACACCATGCACAGTTGTGGTTTTCTATCTTTCTGGAGCTCTCTCTACCCGCCATCACTTTTTGAAGTACTTTAGGTCTTCTTGTCTATCTAACCACTGTCCCCAGATGAACGCATCCTGAACTTTGGCTTTAAATCCACATACTTGGTTTCTGTATTTATATTTCAAACACAGACTCCTCTGAACTCCATATACAGCTGCCTATTTAACATCTGAACTTGGATGTTAAATAGAAGTCTCAGCAGGGTCTCAAAAACAAAGTTCTTGATCCCTTCTCCCTCCCTCTTCTCCCCTACTTCCACCTCTTCTCCCTCCCTAAGCCTATTGCTGAATCAGACTTCCCACCCTAGTACACAGCAACACTATCCATCATCACTCAAGCCAAAAACCTACAAGCCATCTTTAATTCTGCTCTGCCAGCTGTGCAGTCCATATCCTAGTCCGGTTAATTCTACCGGGAAACCTACCCTAGGATTTGTACTTCTCTTCCTATTACTCACCGCATTGAGCTACTACCCTCTCTCCCTAGACTGCCCCAATAACCTCTTGGGGTCTCTCTATTCCAGCTCCTGCCCCCTCCAGTCCATTTTCCTCAAGAAGCCAAAGTGATGTCTTAAAAATGGGAATAGGATCATGTAGATCAGATCAAATCACGTCCTGCTTAAAACCTTCCAATGACATTCTTTTGCACTTAGAATAAAATCTGAATTCCTTATGATGGCGGAAAAGATCCCACAAGAGCAGCCCAGGGGCTTTCTAACTGTGTTTATTCTCCTAATTCCAGCCCCAACCACACTGGCCTCTTTTCATTCCCCCCAACACACTGTTCCCTCTGCCTGGAATGCTCTTCCTTTCCGCTCAGTGCTACCAGTTCATTTGCAACCTTTGAATCAGAGCCCCAAGGTCACCATCTCAGAGAGATCCTCCCTGATTGCTTCTTCTTCCACCCCTGAGTGCCCTGGCAACACCCTAATTATCATCTTCCTATGAAGTATTACACTGCGGCATTACCTCACGTATTTATTTACTATTTATTTCCATCTCTCCCACTAGGATATAAGCTCTAAGGGGGCAGGACCTAGTGGTTGTCTTAAGCATCTAGATCCTGGCATCTTGCCTGGAATTTCCTGGAATCTCAATAATTCTTTGAAGACAAAATTATTTCCTAAAGTATAAAGTTACTAAAAGAATTTGGTCAAGTATTCTGATTTAACCAAAAATCTCATAAATAGTATAGATTTTCATCCTTCTTAAAATTTTTTTTGTTTTTTTAAAGGTGTCAAAATATTTAAGATTAAAACAATAAAATGCATTCAGATATTGTTAAAAAGGGATGGATTTACTTCATGTAAAGCCTTCATTTTTGGAAAATCCTTCATTTTATCTGTCCTGCAATTTCATAGAGCAATTTTAATTTTTAAAGCTCTTAACTCTTGGTTTCACTTATATGTGGAACATAAGGAAGAGCATGGAGGACATTTGGAGAAGGAAGGGAAAAATAAAAGGGGAGGAAAGCAGAGAGGGAGAAGACTGGTGAGAGACTATGGACGCAGAGGGGAGCAGAGTGGGGGATGGGTGAGCCCAGTGATGGGTATTGAAGAGGGCATGGATTGCAAGGAGCACTGGGTGTTATACGCAAACAATGAATCATGGAACACTGCATAAAAAAAACTAATGAAGTACTGTATGGTGAATAACATAATAAAAAAAACCTCTTGACTCTTTTCTAGTTTAGTTCTCTCTGTATGCATTGATGGAAGAAAGCATTAAATCCATTTCATTATGTGATAGGCATATTATTTCTCTGAAAAAGCTCAGAATTTACAGGAAAAAAATCATTTCGGGGAGTCATATAGCCAACAGGGTCAGCAGCGAAATTGGTAGGAGTGACATGCAGGAGGCTATATCTCGTCCTCAGAGGTGCAGCTATGGCGGGCACGCATGGAGATTTTTAACTTATTTTAAGGAAACTATTGCTGTTCCAGGACGATCAATGTCCGAATCACACCTTCCAACCACTTTCTCTCCACCCCTTGTCTGTTCCCATAAAACGCGGTGCCTTCTCCCCAGAGCTTTCTTCATGCAAAGTCATGCATACACATTGGACTTCGGGTAAATAAATCCCTGCCTGTTCACGGTTTGCTGTTTGGATCAGAAAGCTCCCGCTGACCAGCTGGCGCACATATAGCCTTGAAGGCTTCTGTGGCTTGATTTATTTTGCAGCCTCTTAATTCATACGTATGATGCCGCCACTGTGTATTATAGGGGCAGGGCCATCTCTTCTATAAATTAGGGAATCAGTTGGAAGGTCTGATTGCCTGTTAGTGAATGTGGGCTCCGTGAGCATTAATCTCATGCTGGGCTGCAGTCAACAGAGTGTTGGCATCAGGCCAACCCACCAGCCCTGGCGCACTTTGGACTGCAAGTCAGGTTTGCGGAGTTGAACAAGTGTGGAAGATGGATCGCAGAGCCGCCCACCAGGCTGTGGTAGGACACAAAGGACAGCGGTGACTTGAGACTGAAGAGACTTGAGGAAGCCTCCACAGCATAGCAGCAAGTAGGCCATGACAATGGAGAAGCAGCAGCAAAAGCCCGATCTTTCTGGCCTAGTGGCATCAAGGAGTGGCTGAGACTTCACAAGAGGGGAACCAAGTGGCCAGGCAGCTCCAGCCTACAAAGAATAAGGATCTGGGAGACAGAAACCAGTTGACGAAGGATGCACAGGCCAAACACACCGGACCCAGGGTGGGTGTGTGGGTCTGTGCGCGCACACGCAAAATGAGGCCAGCTTCCTTCCACAGTCACCCCATTTGTCAGCGGTGTCATTATTTTAAAGTCCTCTATAAATCTTAGGATTCTATTTTAAATTTTCCCATAAAAAGTACACATAGCCTTTGCCCCTCCCCCCAATCTCTCGCTTTCCCTCTCTCTCTCTTTCTCACACGCACACGTACAATTGTCCTCAAGTGTATAGAGTAAAACATGGAATGTCAAGTCTCCATTTACACCTCCCAATCCTATTCCCTAGATGTGATCACCATGAACTGAAGGTTTCAAGTTCTTTCTAACCTTCTTTGAAGCTTCCCTCAAATTGCAGCTTTGCTCTCTTTCTCCAAGAAAACAGCAAGCTTGGAACTCATACCCTCATGAGTGAGGGGAGAAGCTTTCCAGCCTCACTCTCTACACTCACCTCCTCACCCCTGCCAATACTAGATTCTTCTTCCCAGAGCGGTGTTTTCTCTCAGGAAAACCCCAGTGGTTCTCCCCAGTTCCTACCACATGGCATCCAGACCTGTCATCCGTCCTCAGCCCTGCTTATCAAACCACATTCCCACCCAAGTCTTCCATCCACCAAAAGTTGTCCCCACATTCATCTCATCCGTTCTTCCCTGGGTTTCTGCCCAGTGCACTGTCATTGCATCCTCCTGCCCACCTCTCTCTCCTCCCTTGTTCGTTCATCTCTTCCCTCGTCATTCTTCAACACCCACCTCACACTCTACTTCTGTGGCAGAGCATACCTGCTCCTCCAGCCCAGCAACCCTCTCTTTTCCCTAAATACCTATTGAGTCACATGGCTTAGCATGTATTGTTTTCTAATTATGTGTGGGGTGTTAATCTCTCTTCCAATTAAAAATAAATCTTTTGAGGTTAGGCAACTCACCTAAACATTCTGTCGGCCCCACAGAAACTGGTCTCACGTTGAACGAGTGGGGAAAGTCAGTGTTCAGGAAATGGCCAGACAACAGAGAAAGTTTGCTTTTCACATAGATACTTATCACTCCCACTATTTTGTACACAGGGCCAGCTCTCACTTTTTGTTTTTGGTTTATGACCCTATAATCATTCCCTTTTATGTGGTCATTAAAATAGAGGTGAAATTACCTTCAGGGCAAGGCAACTAATAGGCTCAGTGAATTAACTGTACCCTTCTTTTCAGGGATAAGAGTGTGTGTGTGTGTGTGTGTGTGTGTGTGTGTGTGTGTGTGTGTGTGTGTGTGTCCTAGAAATTTGGAAAGATGTTCTCACTCTCAAAAAAGCCAACCCTTAGAGGTACAGCAGGTGGTTAAGCCCTACCTACGATGGGAGACCACTTGATTTTAACTTTAAACATTTAGTCCATATGCCATTTTAACAACTTATAAAATGCTTTCTTTTTTCTCATCTTAGCAGAGAAGAAAATTTTAAAGTAAAGGGTAAATCTACTGGTGTATGACATATGGAGGTCAAGATCTTACATAGATTTTCAGCATTAAGGCAGAACGAATAGACTGCAAGATTACAAAGAAAACAAATTCAGAGCAGTAACCTTTCCAGAACTGCCAAATTGCTGGCAAGATGAAAATGGGGTTGCATTTGAGAAATTATGCAGCGTTGTGCTTTGCTTCTTGGAGAAATGTACAGCACAGAGGGGTATATGTGTTTTCGTTTGAAACTATTTTTAATATTCATAATGACACCAACTGAAGCAAATCTGACTATATGTAGAACATGCAGTAAATGGTAAGTGGTGGTCGCGGCGGGGGAGTTACACAGAAACAGAGGCTCTGGTGAACCAAGTTTATTTTTGAAATATCAGACACGTTCAGCCTGGATGCTGAAGATCACTGTACAGGGTGAGAAAGAAGTCGAAAATTTGCCCAGAAAAAGTCTGAAAATCACAGCACACAGAGGGCTGGATTCTCAGTAGTATGAAGGAAGGGAATATATAGAAGAAAATGGCTCCCTGCATATCCTAAATAGAGCAAAATTTCCAGCATATGCTGCTATTTTACTTTTTTACTTTGGCAGACCATTTGTGACTAGTGATGGGTGGGGCTGTTCTTCCATGGATGCTGCCAAGTATGAAGAATGCTCAGACTATTTCTCCTGACCTTACATGAGTTTACTTCTGTCTTTTTTCCTCCCTCATGTGCCTTTTCCTGGTGTTTTCTCTCAGACTGTGTTCCCAGGCAGCTCCATCCAGGATCATATCAAAGATATATGGAGTAATTCCATTTAGATATAAAATGGACCCTTTTCTGGAATCTGTTCCCTTATTTCCTTCATTTATTTTGACATCCACAAAGCCAAGGAGAATTTAAGTAACCTAAGATTAATAAAGAAGCAAACACATGCTAATAAAGATTGAACTCCTACATCCATCATTCTTTTCCAGGCTTTAAACAAATGCTAGTTATAGGTTTTTCCATAAGTTCAATCAGTGTATCAGATCCTTGGGTCTATTTTATTTTCAGACTTATTTTCCTACTCATACATTTCTACCTATTGATAAAGCTCACACATTTTTTACTTATAATACCAATTTGATATTCTGTGTTCTTAACATACCATAGCTTGTTTAGCTGTTTCCCTTTGGTACTGCCTCTAAGTTATTGTCAAATTTTTACGATTATATACACCAGTGATTCAACCATCTGTGTAAGATAGCACTTATTTATTTCTTCTTTAGATTATTTTTTAAGGTATTTTCAAAACTGGAATTCCTGCATGAAAAGGAAATGAGCTATAGTTCCAAAACTCCTATAACCTCCATCCAAGTTGTCCTCCTGAAAGTTTCCATCAATCTGTTTGTGCTAACAGCCACAGAAAGTGTGTCCATTTTCCCATACCCCTTATAAAATTGAACTTTCTCACATTTAGTCATTTTGGCAAATTTGAGAAATTCACTGAATGACCTTTTATTCATATTTCTCTAATTTCAAAAAATGCTGTGATTTCTAATGTAATTATTTATAGAATGTATTTCTTCATATACCATGTATCTTTTACTCACTTACATGTTTATATGCATTTTTGTGTGTTTGTGTAATAGAGAGGGTAGAGAACAGGGGTTGAGAGCATGGCCCTGAGGCCAGACTCCCACATTTGAATTCGGTCTCTGCCACCGTTAGCAAGTAAACTTCAGCAAGCTAATCAATCTTTCTGTGTCTCAATTTCCTCCTCTGTAGAATGGGATAGTAGTAGCAATTACCTCACAAAGTTCTTTGAAGTATAAATGGGTGGTTACATGTAAAGTGCTTAGAACAGTGACAGGCAGATAGTAAGTCTCTGTAAATGTCTGTTTACTATTATACATAAGCCTTCGAGTTCAAGTATTTTCAGCTTATTATTCCATTATTTTTCCATTCTGTTACTTTTGCTCTGGTGTTTATTCTATGACATTTAATTGAATATAAAAAATATATCCAAGTATGTCCTTTTATTGCTAGGAGAAGCATCATTTTATAACCATTCTTTGATTTGGATTTTGTTGACTACATAATATTAGCGGCTGGCTTCAAGTAAAGGTAATACCCAAAATACTTAATAATTGTTTTAAAATACAATCAAAATATTTAACAATTGAAAACATTTAACAATGATTAATGATTATTTCAGGAGTCAATCAAAATATTTAACAATGATAGAAATTAATCAACCAAGGGGCAGCTGGGTGGCTCTGTTGGTGAAGCGGCTGCCTTCGGCTCAGGTCATGATCCCAGGGTTC
This sequence comes from Ailurus styani, assembly GCA_002007465.1. Lineage (NCBI taxonomy): Eukaryota > Metazoa > Chordata > Mammalia > Carnivora > Ailuridae > Ailurus > Ailurus styani. The sequence continues at coordinate 1,208,803 of LNAC01000216.1, forward strand.
TGGGACCAAGTCCCACATCGGGCTCCCTGCTCAGCAGGGAGCCTGCTTCTCCCTCTCCCTCTGCCGCTCCCCCTGCTTGTGTTCCCTCTCCCTCTCTCTTTCTCTCAAATAAATAAATAAGTAAAATCTTGGGGAAAAAAAAGAAATTAATCAACCAGAACAAGGCACCCACCAATCAGAACAGAACCCAGACAAATCAGAAGTTGGCATCAACCTGTGTGAAACTACTTGATAGATATTATCTGTGTGCTCCAGGTAACTCTTTTCTGTCCTGCTAGGCAATTGTTCAATTAACATGTATTTGATAGCAAATCCTTTCCAAAGCATGGTATTACTTCTGATTTGCAATGCTGTCATTTCTCCTTTTAAGAGGGATATTTAGGTGGTGTAATTGCATCCAAAATACCTTTCACCTTTTTCTTCTAGTTACTTAAAATATCTAGCTAGAGCTACTTTCATTAGTACCAAACTAATTGCAAAGTAACGCCAGGGATAAGCGAAGTTCAGCTTGTGATGGGGACTTCCCATTGAATACTTAATGTATACGAACCACTTCAGCCACACTATAGATTGAGATTGTTGTCACAATGCTAGAAAAATGTGAGGAAGACATTAAGAAATTGTATTTTCCACTCATTTTAATACATATTGAGATGTTTGGAGCCCTTGACTGCTGGGAATGAAGTCGTTCCTTGCCATTGTGTAAGCGCAGCTACAGCTCCTGGTTTACCCAAAACGGTACTGACAAGCAGATGGAGTATACTCTGTCGATGGGAGTTGAAGAATTCTGTCATTGCCAGGGAATCCTCCATTGACAATGGCTATTGTTTTTTTCTCAGAGAAGCGAAAACATAATTATAAGCTGTCTCTTTGGTTTATATATGCTTTGTACCCCATTCCTTTTTTCCACCTCCTAGTCCTAAAAATTTCAGGAACACCTTCTTAGTAGCAGCCCAGTCTGCTGCTGGACATGGCTCTGAAAAAGTTCAATAAAAAGAGCTGCGTTTCCACTCATACTACCAGATTCCAGGAGTACATATCCCGAGGAATATTAGGACTTTGTTTATCACATTTTCTTCATTCTGTCTCTTCCCTTTCAAATTTTAACTGATGCATTTCATTGGGTGCACATTTTCCTAACACTTTTGAAGTTCTTTGTAGGAAATAGAGTGTGGTGCACCCTGCTAGAGAGATACCCCCCTAGTACTCTGAGAGGCAGCCTAAGAAAGTTGGCACATGATACGTGAGAACGAATACAGGCAAAACTTACTTCACCGGCTATGGCCCAGGCTAAAAGCAGCAAGATCAGGCCTTCACAATGGTTGATCAATGGGGTTAAGATATTCTAAGAAAGCATGTGTCAACACTGTGGAATCAGCGACTTGGAAATCAGGAAGGAAGTGTGAGGAGCAACATGTCAGGGTTCACGTTCGTCATCTGGGAGGATTGAATGAAAGGGTATTAGAGTGAAAGTCTCTTAGATGTGTCCCCAAGGAGCAGAGGAGTATATTAGGTAAAACCGAAGTGGAAGCCCGTGTTCTAATCCCAATACCACCACTTACCAGGGACTTCAGGTAACTTATTTAATGCCTCCAGGCTGCTTTCCTCATCTGGAAAATGGGGATGATGATACTACTACTTGTCTCCTAGGTGCTGAAATCAGTTCATATATGGAAGCATCTAGAATGCTGAAAAATGCATAAGGAGTATAGAAGTTGATAATGAGCAGAACCTTTGGAATGTACCCAATAGGTAGCAAGGACTCAATAGATGTTAACTGTTATTTTGGTGATCTTGATAATAAATATCATGGTATTTAATAACATAACCACAAAAGGAACCCTATAACTATCAAGAGTCTTCCCAGGCAGACTTGTCTAGTGGGTAGCATGCGCTGATCTAAGAAAATGACTGTCCAGTTCAATGGTGCAGTTCAAGCTGTCATGGAAATTAATCTTCTGCTGTAGACATCATTTTATCATGAATTGGATTTGTCTGATTCTTTCTGAGGAAATAACAAGATCTGATTTTTGGAACTGCAATGCTGAAAGCTAGCCTGTAGATAGAGGTGAATCCATTAAGGGACCGTCCCTTTGCAGCCCTCTGCCTGAGTGACAGGAAGCCTGCTGCATGTCACAATCATATCCTCTGGGAAACTGATCATGACATGACACCTGTTGAGCTTGCATGAGAAAGTTCTAGCAGAGACGAAAAAGGTTAGCAGACTTGTGAGCACGGACGCCCCCCCACCCCCCACCCCTCTGGCCAGCACTTGTGGACGGTGAGAGTCTGAAGCTACACTATAATTGTGAACCTGAAAATCAGAAACACCTACAGAATGATGTGTAGCCAAAGAGCTTTTCTGTTAGCATTGGTTGCTATTCAAGGATGTACATAGTCCAGGAGAGATGTGGAAGCCACAAGAATGTACGGGGCCTTTTGTTCTACTGAGACTATTCAGATAATTTATTTTGTTGTATCATCTGTTAGATCGACTGAGTGGCAATACTTTGACAAGCACGGGCATTAAATATCTGCGAAGCGTTCTGCAGGTTGCAGGGCGTTGCACCAAAGGTCACCCCCAAGTCTGCTGGAGGTTTGCTGGAACAGGGAGGCAGGCCTTTACTGAAACTTGGGTTGGAAGCCCCCACTGGGCACATATGTTTCCTCCGGACTTATTCGTTTAAAATTTAATAATTTTTCAGCATTTATTCCTTCAACCACAAGCTCCCCATAGCAAAAGAAGAAGAAAAAAAGTAAAGACCTTTCCTCTTGCTTTAACCTGTAGGAATTTTACAGAATGCTGTTGTTTGAAGCCAAATGCCAGGACAGTGATGCTGGAGCTGGGTGAAAGATACTGGCAGGACTCCAGGGAAAGGGCTGAATGGCAACCTCGCTCCTCTGTCCCAGAGCCCAGGCCCAGGCGTGAGTAATGGGAATCGGCTCCAGGGGCTGAGGTTGCGGTCGTGACCCAGAGAGCCAGGGTGCCCTCCTCATCCCAGCTACAGCAACACCTGGCCTTCCTCCCAACCCTTGAAGATAAATAAGAGATCCCCTCTTGAACCTTTTTTGTTCTCTAGTGAAATATCCGTAATTCATTCATCATTCCTCCTAACAGATGGTTTGGATGCCATCATGAGCTGAGTAAGTTTTACCCAGAAGACCTGTTAGCAGGGTCAGATCCTCTGTAGATTTTAATCTTCAAATATGACTAATAACTTTTAAGCTATCTTGGGCCCAGCCAGGATCCTACAAGAGCTGCTATGGATTGGCAGACCAAGACCAGATCCCAGACCCAGAAAACATGGGATCTTGACCTCAGGAAAGGGCTGTACCACTTCAGCTCACCCATCAAAGGTGTCAGGTGACTACCTTTCTATGTGGGCTCCAGAAACTTCTCAGAAAGGGATCCATGTGCTTGTGTGACCCAGCTTTGACAAAACAGTCAAAATTCACCTGGAATTTGTCGTTCTTGGGACAGAGCAAAGTCTTAAGAGCATTTTTTTTAAAGAACTGTCAAAATACAGGAGTTAAGCTTAAGAGGATAATAAAAATAAGAAAGGAGTAATAAAACTGCCAACTCCTCTCTTCTCTCCAAGCTGTATTTAGGCAAAATTCTATTCGTTCTCTTATGGAAAGTGAAGACTGTCAGATTTAAGGGTCCAGGCAAACAAGAAACAGGGCATGTTAATTGAAAGAATTATTGTAATCAAAATCTGAGTGCAAAATTACATCCTTCATCATTTTACACTTAAGTGAAGTGCATTTCTGTCCATGCCAGGAAAGAGAAAGAATTTTCCTCGTGTCTGACGTATCAAACACCAATAACCTTGCCATGCAGTAACCAGAGAATAAAGTTGGATGGTTTAAAAGCTTTTTTATTGTCGTGAACATGAGGATATGAAAAATGCATTGTCATTCCGTTATGTAGGCATCTAGGTGTGTGATCGTTGATGAACAGCCCTGAAGGTGTGACTGGAGACAACAAAGCAGAGAAAAAGAAATGCTATAGTTCTCAAAAACTTTAAATATGTACATATGTATTTGTATTTCTACATACACATTTCAGAATTCAAGTACTGTGACCTAAAATATTATCTTACAAAATAAATATCAGCTCAACGAATCCAGGCAGATGGATCGATGATGAAAGTCATATGCATTTGTGACACAAGCAAAAACAGGGGTCAGAAGAATATAAGACACTGATGCTTAATCATTTTTCATACCCTTTTTTTCAAAGTCAGTGGTAGATACAATCTAGATATAATATGAGGACTGCTTAATATCAGTCCTTCAAACATCAGGCCCGATTAATACAATAAAGGACAGAGCTCACAAATGAGCCGAGTGGGAGAGCTGGCCAGGAGCCTTAATTAGCTCTGCTCTAGTGATAGGTACATACCAAGTATCATGTAGCCAATGATCCAATTGGTCCTGAATCATTTCTCTGTAATAGCAAGCAGCTTTTTGGAGCCATCTCTGGGCTTTCCCTCAGTTTCTCTTATGAAAAAATGGCTTCTTAAAAATACAGAGATGGGGGCGCCTGGGTGGCTCAGTGGGTTAAAGCCGCTGCCTTCGGCTCAGGTCATGATCCCAGGGTCCTGGGATCGAGGCCCGCATCGGGCTCTCTGCTCAGCAGGGAGCCTGCTTCCTCCTCTCTCCTCTCTCTCTGCCTGCCTCTCTGCCTACTTGTAATCTCTCTCTCTGTGTCAAATGAATAAAAAAAAAAATACAGAGATGGTATTGTAATCAGAATGTAATAAGAACGTGCTGTTTCTCTGGGTCAAGCTAAACAGTCTTGAAGTCAGTGTTCCTCAAAGTGGGGTTCCAGACCACTGACGTTGGAATTCCCTGAAGGGTACCTCGCTTACCAATAGGATTCCTAATTCCTACCCGAGACCAAATGAATCAGTCTTTCCCAGTATGGGGACTGGTACTAGGCCTTTTCCATAAGCCCGCCATGTGATGCTCTTACACACTAAATCTTGAGAATAACCCTTAAAGGATTAGCACCTGGGACCTGGGCTTAATTAGCCTTATATAAATCAGAGGTTCACTGGTGCACAATAGAATCCTTTGGGGAGGTTTAAAGCCCTACATGACTGTACTTCAGCCCCAGAATGTCTAATTTGGATAGCCTGAGGTGAGGCCTGGAAAGCAGCGATTTTTTTAAAATCACCCATGTTATTCTTTTTTTTTTTAAGATTTTATTTATTTATTTATTTGACAGAGAAAGAGAGGTTACAAGTAGGCAGAGAGGCAGGCAGAGAGAGAGGAGGGAAGCAGGCTCCCCAATGCGGAACTCGATCCCAGGACCCTGAGATCATGACCTGAGCCAAAGGCAGAGGCTTTAACCCACTGAGCCACCCAGGAGCCCCTCACTCATGCTATTCTAACATACGACTAAGATTGGATGTTCATAAGCAGTATTATTCACAATAGCCAAAGGTAGAAAACAACACAANGTACATGACTGTACCTCAGCCCCAGAATGTCTAATTTGGATAGCCTGAGGTGAGGCCTGGAAAGCAGCGATTTTTTAAAAATCACCCATGTTGTTCTTTTTTTTTTTAAGACTTTATTTATTTATTTATTTGACAGAGAAAGAGAGGTTACAAGTAGGCAGAGAGGCAGGCAGAGAGAGAGGAGGGAAGCAGGCTCCCCAATGCGGAACTCGATCCCAGGACCCTGAGATCATGACCTGAGCCAAAGGCAGAGGCTTTAACCCACTGAGCCACCCAGGAGCCCCTCACTCATGCTATTCTAACATACGACTAAGATTGGATGTTCATAAGCAGTATTATTCACAATAGCCAAAGGTAGAAAACAACACAAGTGTCTTCCAACATATGACTGGCTAAACAAAACGTGTACATACATACAATGATATACCTTTTAGCCATAAAAAGCCAGTGAAATTCTGATATATATTACAACATGGATGAACCTTGAAAACTTTAAGTTGGGTGAAATNCTACATGACTGTACTTCAGCCCCAGAATGTCTAATTTGGATAGCCTGAGGTGAGGCCTGGAAAGCAGCGATTTTTTTAAAATCACCCATGTTATTCTTTTTTTTTTTAAGATTTTATTTATTTATTTATTTGACAGAGAAAGAGAGGTTACAAGTAGGCAGAGAGGCAGGCAGAGAGAGAGGAGGGAAGCAGGCTCCCCAATGCGGAACTCGATCCCAGGACCCTGAGATCATGACCTGAGCCAAAGGCAGAGGCTTTAACCCACTGAGCCACCCAGGAGCCCCTCACTCATGCTATTCTAACATACGACTAAGATTGGATGTTCATAAGCAGTATTATTCACAATAGCCAAAGGTAGAAAACAACACAAGCGTCTTCCAACATATGAATGGCTAAACAAAACGTGTACATACATACAATGATATACCTTTTAGCCATAAAAAGCGAGTGAAATTCTGATATATATTACAACATGGATGAACCTTGAAAACTTTAAGTTGGGTGAAATAAATCACCAACAAGACTGTTGGTGACAGACACAACAGGACAAATATTGCATGATTCCACATATACGAGGTTTTTAGAATAGACAAATTCATAGAGACAGGAAGTAGAAGCGAGATTACCAGCGCCTGAGGGCAGGAGGAAATGGGGAAATAGTGGCCACTAGTTACAGACTTTCCGTTTGAAGTGACAGGAAAGTTTTNGAAGCAGGCTCCCCAATGCGGAACTCGATCCCAGGACCCTGAGATCATGACCTGAGCCAAAGGCAGAGGCTTTAACCCACTGAGCCACCCAGGCGCCCCTCACTCATGCTATTCTAACATACAACTAAGATTGGATGTTCATAAGCAGTATTATTCACAATAGCCAAAGGTAGAAAACAACACAAGTGTCTTCCAACATATGACTGGCTAAACAAAACGTGTACATACATACAATGATATACCTTTTAGCCATAAAAAGCCAGTGAAATTCTGATATATATTACAACATGGATGAACCTTGAAAACTTTAAGTTGGGTGAAATAAATCACCAACAAGACTGTTGGTGACAGACACAACAGGACAAATATTGCATGATTCCACATATACGAGGTTTTTAGAATAGACAAATTCATAGAGACAGGAAGTAGAAGCGAGATTACCAGCGCCTGAGGGCAGGAGGAAATGGGGAAATAGTGGCCACTAGTTACAGACTTTCCGTTTGAAGTGACAGGAAAGTTTTGGAAATATATAACAGTGATAGTTACACAGCTTTGTGAATGTCTAANCTCATGCTATTCTAACATACAACTAAGATTGGATGTTCATAAGCAGTATTATTCACAATAGCCAAAGGTAGAAAACAACACAAGTGTCTTCCAACATATGACTGGCTAAACAAAACGTGTACATACATACAATGATATACCTTTTAGCCATAAAAAGCCAGTGAAATTCTGATATATATTACAACATGGATGAACCTTGAAAACTTTAAGTTGGGTGAAATAAATCACCAACAAGACTGTTGGTGACAGACACAACAGGACAAATATTGCATGATTCCACATATACGAGGTTTTTAGAATAGACAAATTCATAGAGACAGGAAGTAGAAGCGAGATTACCAGCGCCTGAGGGCAGGAGGAAATGGGGAAATAGTGGCCACTAGTTACAGACTTTCCGTTTGAAGTGACAGGAAAGTTTTGGAAATATATAACAGTGATAGTTACACAGCTTTGTGAATGTCTAATGCCACTAAATTGTACACTTAAAAATGGTTTCACTTGTAAACTTCATGTCATGTATATTTCACCACAATAAAAAAAGTTTTTAAAAGGCAAAAACATATCTATGATTTTAACTAGGACTGAAAACCTTTGTACCTATCACATACAGGTGAAGCAAACCACCTGCCACAGAAAAAAATTGAGCCTGTTACTCCATTAGTAAAAGGCATTGACTATTGAAAAAAGGTGAAGTCCTCACGATAGCCTAAAAAAGCCCTCCCTAATTTGGCCATGGACTATGCACCCAATCTCATCTCTGATCACCACCCTCCATCCTTGGCTCCAGCAACAACTCCAGACTGAATGACAAGTAATTGTCTGAATACACCATTTGGGAGCACATATCCATGTTTTTCCCACATGCTGTTCTTCCTTTCTGCAAATCATCTCCTTGCCAGAGATTGCTGGTCCAACTCACCAATTAAGGCCGTGATGTCAACGCTGGCTGCATATTAAAATTTCCTACAAAGCCTTTTAAAACTAAGCATGCCTGGGCCACTCCTTAGACCAATGAAATCAGTCAATTTCAGGAGTGGGAACTGAGCATCAGTCATTGTCTTAAATGCTCCCCAGGTGATTCTAATGTATGAGCGTGATAGAGAACCACTTCCTTGTTATTCAATGTGTGGTCTGCTGACCAGCAGCCCTGACATCATCTTGGAGCTTGTTAAGAGATGCAGAATCTCAGGACCCATCTTAGACCTACTGATACAAAATCCACACTATAACAAGATCTGTAGGTGATTTCTTTGCTCATTAAAATTTGAGAAACTCTCTTAAAGCTCATCTCTGGACTCTAAGTAGCCTTTCTGGGCCACTCAGCCCTGTTGACAGCTTGTGCCTAGAACATACCTCTATACGTGCATTTCTCTTACTGTACTGAGATTTCGAGAGCTTGAGGCAGAGACCACATTTTCTCTTCATATTTCTAGTAGCTAGTGGGACATCTAACTTCCATAAATAATTACTTGAATTATATTAAATTTTAAAAGCAACAACCTTATCATTAGCATTTCAAAGATAATGATAACACCCCCAAAGCAAAGACTAAGGCCTGGCAGAGTAAAAGAGCCCACTGGTGGAGCAACTATTATATGCCAAGACCTTGAAACACGGAACATCCACCCTTACAAGAGCCCCACAGGATAAGTGTTAGCATCTCCATTTTAGAGATAGAGTCACTGGAGCTCAGAGATGAGAAGAAAGTTGGCTGCGAGCTGGTGCGTGATAGGGATTTGAATTTAGCTCTGCCATGTCCCACAGCCAGCTGTTCTGAGCTGCTAGCAATTTAAATAAACAGCTTTATTTCAGAACATCCTGAGTATACCTCTATTCTCTCCTTTATTCCCCTCCCTACCTGCCCTCATCACCTCTTCCTATCAGTGAGTATGACCTTCTCTCTTTAGCTAAAATCCTTTCCCCCACACCGCTCTTTTCTCTCAGTCTTTATTTTCCTCCCCATTCAATAACAGTCCCTTGACAAGAACTAAAGTACACTTTGGAATCTTGTTTTAGTTATTAAATGTATTTTCTCTTTCTAAAATTCACTATCAGGTCAATTACATTCCTCAGTAAGTAGTTAAGATTTCTGATAAGTCCTCTTCTTATAGGACGGGAAGTGGGTTATAGATTTAAATACGATCTGAAGCTAATTTTAATTGAAAGTAAGAAACTTTACTGTTACTTCTCTTTTCCTTGATTTTATGCAAAAGACAGAAATTATAAGCTTAAATTAAGTTGCTTTTTGTTGGAAAGTAAGGCTCCAAGGAAAACAAGTCTTATCTTTCTTTGCCCTTCAACAGAAAAGGAACACAACTCAGCTTCACGTCTTTTTCTTCCATGGGTCAAACTCCAGATTGGATGGAAACATTTATTTGAGAAACTAAATGATTTATTGTTTATCTAGGTGTCATGTGTAAATATCCATCTTCCCTGAAGACTATAACAAATTTTGCAATAATCCACAAATACATATTTTTCTTTGAAAGAATTGTTTAAAAATAGAACATTTCAAAAACTTGCCAAGAAAAAACAATGGCAACATTAAGTTAAGCAAAATGTCAAGGCTGAAAACCCCCAAATTTAATATAGAATAATAATTCCTTTGCTGGAATAGAATTTGAACAGAAAAGAAATAGCACTGTGATATATAGCCTGATATATCCAAATAAAGATTACCACGATAGTTTATGATAGCTCTGTAAGGCCAAATGAAATAAAATTACTGCAGGGCTGAGTCTCCACAATGCCAAGATAACAAAGTAGCTCTTACAAACAGTATTACATGTGATGTACAATGTACCCTCTTTGGGTGTCTTCTCCCCTCCACTTCTTGGTGAGAACTGTATCCACTGGGAAGAACTGGCCATCACCGTCACCATAGGGTGACCACCTTCCCTCCTTTGTCCAGATCTTCCTCAGTGTTAACTCTTCTCCCTGCCCTGAAACCCTCTGGGTCCAAGGCAAACCGTAATCATTGGTCACCCCACCTGGCAGTCCTGTTTGTGCCTGGCCACACCCCCTCATTTGCATGCTCAGGGGTGATAGTCCAACTCAAACTGAGTCAGATGCATACTCTCTCCTGGTAAGTCTTTCTTTTCTGCTGCAGGTCTGGACTGGAAGAGATGTAAACCAGGTCCAGAGGAGCTGGGATCCTGCACGATAGAGCTGGTAATGTGTACCCCACTGGGGTCTCACATCCAGCGGGGCACCATTCACACTGTAGATGTTAGGATTCTGTAGGCTCATTTGACACTTTTTTTTTTTAGCAGTAAAAAGTCTTCTGACCGCAAAATCAATATATTATGACAATTTTCTGATGGATGGCATTAGAGCATATTGAGGAAGGAAGCCTATTTCTAATGACACACAAGTACCATACGGGCTGGTGGCTTTGCTGGAGGCGACTGTGTTCAGTGACATGGATAAGGGGAATCCAAGAATGCCACTCAGGGAAGAGAAGGGAGGACAAAGAAGCCACGCAGCACAAGCAAAGAGCGGAGCCCTCGCGTGTGAAGGCAGGGGAGTCTGCCCCTGCTCCCCATTCCAGTCTTCTGCTCCGGAGCCTGATGGCCTCCTTAGGAAGGTACTCAGACACCTGATAACAAAATCTTCCTCACTGTTTACGTCAAATGAGTGGATTCTAAAACTTAGAATCAACAGAGCTAATTCCGTCATTTGCATCCAAAAGTTAAAGACATGAAAATAAAGCAAACACATTATCTGACAATATTGCTCATTTTAGTTATTCTCTGAAATGGTCAGACATTTTAATAAAAATAGTTCATCCTCTCTATGTAGACATAGCCTCTGCAAAAAAACTTATTAGATAAATCATAACTGGGAAGAACATTTTAAGTGTATGTTGCCAATACACATAGCGAATAATAATAAAGACATCTGGGAGTACAGTATTAATAGTAAGTAGCTTTGCGTGTCTGTAAATAGATATTATTAAATCTTAGTTATCTAACAAATTCTGTATGAGAACTTAGCCTGATGGGTAAAGATGTTGTTATTGGGAGAGAGATGAAAGAAAAATGAGCAGCAAATTTGTTTATCTCTCTCTTTTAGTGATGGGCATATAACGCCAACCTTGAGATAGTGAAATGAAGTCTTCAATTAAACCCTTGATAAGAAACTGCAGAATATCCATTCCACTTCAAATTCTTCTTATAATTAGAAACCTTGATATTTTCCAAACCATATTGTTTGTGCTCAATCACATGTAATATCTAGAGTCTATCACATGAAATGTAATTCAGTTGTGGGATTGCAAGGTTTCTGTTCTGTAATCTCACTAATGATGGTAATACCGTGCACTTCTAGAAGGCTTTTCTTTAAAAGTAGTTTAGAGAATTGTCTTGTTGATCTGCACCTGTGAGATAGAGGCAGCTTCAATGTGGTACACAGGAAAAAGAAATCTTTCTAATGTATTCTAAAGAAAGCCACTTTCTTCAAACCTTTACTTACCAATATTATACATTCTGTAGCAAAACAAAATGAGCTCTGCATCTCCTGGAGTAATTGAAAAGCTTATTTTTAAATGCCATATGTTACTATGATTCATGCTGTGTTTTTAATGATTATCACACATGCAAGCAAAATGCTATATTAGTTTTATACTCGTGTAATTCCTAATAATCACAAATACACACAATGAAAGACAGGAACAATATCAGGGTGCCGGAGATGCAAAGAATCTCAAAAAGTTCTCTAATCTTGCATCTCATCTTTATAGACAATTGAACTTAAGTCATCCAAGACAAATGGTAGCATTTCCTTTTCAATTTAATAAATGCTTTATGGAAGTCCACAATGCCATCTAAACTACGGGGAATAAAAGAAATGTTGGACCTGATTCTATCCCATTCTTAAGGAATATGCTGTTTTTTTAAAGAGATATGAAATAAATAGAAAATAAACAATAGTATAATAATGTTATGTATATCTTGGGATGCCTACAGTAAAAGCTCTCAAATTTTAGCATTCCTCAGAATCTCTTGGCAGGTTTGTGAAAACACAGATTGCTGGACTCCTACCTCCTGTTTCTGATTCAATAAGCCTGGGGTGGGACTCAAGAATTTGCATTTTCAACAAGTTTCCAAACAATGCTGATGTTGCTGGTTCCTAGACCTTATTCTGGGAACCAGTGCAGTAAATACAGGGCTTAAAAAGGCAGGCTGTGGAGTTCAAGTGCTGAATTTGAATTCCAGCTACATAATATTGCATAAGGTATTTGTCCTCACTTCCTCAGTTTATTTGCCGTAAAATGGAAATAAGAACAGTGCTTGCCTCCAGTACTATCATGGGAATTAAATGAGATAATGCTTGTAAAGCAATAGCACAGTGCTTGGCACATAGTAAGCACACAACAAATGTTCATTATGAATGCTTTTTAGATTAGTGGTTCCTAACTACCAGTTAGGAACTAACTACCAGTTCTCAAACCAGTACCAGTATGTGAAACGCACACACACACACACAGGTGTGTGTGTGTGTGTGTATATATATATATACATATGTTATGTATACATATACTTTATATATATAAAGTTATAAAATGAAATGTGTTTTCTTAGGAACCATTTTTCTGTTACCCTAAGATAACATACTTCTTAATTTTTGGTCCTGATATATCTTTATGTCTATAAACATAATGGTAATAGGAACTGGCACTTACTTATTTGAATAATAAAATCTTGCCAATACCGTAACTTTTATCCTCCCCCATTATAATTTGAGGTTGAAATAGGAGAAAATAAAGGAGAGGTGGCATTGGGGGCTTCCCAAGAGGGCTGCCATGACTGTGTCATCCGGAGTATAATACTAGGAAGCTCACAAATCTCCAAAAGAAGAAAAGGAGTCCCTGCAGGACCATGCTGAGCTGTGGCAAGAGTGGCAGACATAGGAAGGGGTCAGGAGGGCTCTGGGCAAGAATGGAGGGCACAAGACACAGTGCTGGCTCTGTTTGACCCACTGGATGTAACTAGGCAAGGAACTGAGATGGGCCTGGGTGGCCTCCACGGGACCTCCCTAATAGGTCAATGTACAGCGCAAGTCACACATCCGTGTTGTCATGGCGACTTTAAGGCAACCCTATCTCAGGGTCTAACCGGAGAAGTCAGGGACTACATCCTGTCCTGACCACTTGACTGATGATTTTTCTGACAGACGGTTCAATAAAGCAGGGCTTAAACTCAAAATTCATTCTATTCCACCAGAGTGGGGTTGCAGGTTTCCCCTGGGGTTAAGGGATAGGCCCCGTGTGGGAGTCAACTGTTTCTGTCCTTGCTACCCTGGTCCATATCTGACCATCAGGCAAAAGACACTTAAACCATAAGAAGCTCTCAAAGGTAAAATACAATTTCTGTCGATATTTTGGTGTAATTGTTTTGGCTCTAATTAACCACGTTCTTGTGCTATTAGATTGGGGGGGGGAAGCAATTCTAAGCAAAGATTCTGAAGAAATATTTTATTAAGGTCCATTCAAACCTCCTTGGGTGGAGGTCAGGAATTGGAACCAGGGAGATGGTAGTATTCAGGAGAGGGGTAAAAATTAGTGATGTCTTTGGGGCTCACTAATAGGCAATAAACAACCATTTTGATGAGTCAGTGTTTTGAGCATTGAAATGACTACCCAAAGCACCCACAGCAAAAGGACCTGCTTCATGGTTGACAATCTCAGCAACTTAAGGTCGTTGATAAGAATTGTCTTAGTGGATGGGAAAAAAATATCTGCAAGCTGTACATCTGAGAAGGGGTTAATATTCAACATACATGAGGAACTCATCTAACTCAACAGCAAAAAAACAAAACAAAACAAAACAAAAACAAGCAACCCAATTAAAGAATGGGCAAAGAACCTGAATAGGTAATTCTTCAACACATAAATGACCCAACAAGGGGCGCCTGGGTGGCTCAGTGGGTTAAAGCCGCTGCCTTCGGCTCAGGTCATGATCCCAGGATCCTGGGATCAAGGCCCACATCAGGCTCTCTGCTCAGCAGGGAGCCTGCTTCCTCCTCTCTCTCTGCCTGCCTGTCTACCTACTTGTAATCTCTCTCTCTGTGTCAAATGAATAAATAAAATCTTTAAAAAAAAAAATGACCCAACAGGTGTATAAGAAGGTAATCAACATCGCTCATCAGCAGGGAAATGCAAATCAAAACTGCAATGAGGTATCACTTTACACCTGTTATAATGGCTATTAGTAAAAAATAAAAGATAACAAGTGTTGGCAGTGATGGGGAGAAAAGAGAATCCTGGTACACTGTTGGTAGGAATGTAAATTGATACAGCTATTACTGAAAACAGTGCAGAGGTTGTGATCTAGCAATTGCAGTTCCGGGTAGTAATCTCCAGGAATTGAAATCAGAATCTAGAGGAGACACCTGGGCTCCATGTTCATTGGAGCATGAGTCAAAACAACTGAGATATAGAAACAATCAAAATGCCCATCTACAAAACTAAAGGGGCAGGAGTGCCTGGGTGACTCAGTCGGTTGAGCACCTGACTCTTGATTTATGCCTAGGTCACAATCTCAGGGTTGTGAGACTGAGCCCCACATCAGTCTCCTCCATGGGTGTGGAGCCTGCTTGAGATTTTCTCTCCCTCTGTCCTCACCTCTCTCTCAAATAAATAAAAACTAAATTCCCATCTACAGATGAATGCATAAAGAAAATGTGGTAGGTATACGCAACGAAATATTATTCAGCCTTTAAAAAGAAGGAAATCCTGACAATTGCAGGAAGACAGATGAACCCAGAGGACATAACCCAGTCCCAGAAGGACAAATACTGATTGGTCTCACTTATATGTGGAAGCTAAAATAGTCAAACTCATAGGAGCAGGGAGTAGAATAGAGGTTATCAGAGGCTGGAGGGAGGGAGGAATGGACAGGTGATGATCAAGGGGTCCAGTGTCAGTTGTGCAAGATCAGTTCTGGAGATCTACTATCCACTATAATGCCCAAAGCTAACAATAATACTTTATTGTATATTTAGTATTTGCTAAGATGGCACATCTTTTATTAAGCATTCTTACTACAAAAAAGAA
Source organism: Ailurus styani (assembly GCA_002007465.1). NCBI lineage: Eukaryota > Metazoa > Chordata > Mammalia > Carnivora > Ailuridae > Ailurus > Ailurus styani. The sequence continues at coordinate 1,224,110 of LNAC01000216.1, forward strand.
AAGAATAATAACGTTAAGAGGGGGAGAAAACTTTGAGAGATAATGGGTGTGTCTACAGCCTTAGTGATAATGATGGTGGATACGTATCACCAAACTGAGAAGTTGTATACCTTAAATATGTATAGCTTCTTACATGTCAATGATACTTCAATAAAGTGGTTAAAAAAAAGATTAAGAATGAGTGAAAAGCATGGTCTCAGTTTGAGTTTCTCCAAAAACCAACCCTGAGACAAAGATCTGAGTGCAAGTCGTTTATTTGGGAGATGACCCAGGAAGCATGGTGAGAGCATGGAGAAAGGGGCCATGGAAGGGAGGGGAGCCAATCGACTTAATTCAGTGCAAGGGCAACTCGGGCTCAGGCTTGCTGGGCACCTATTAAGGAACTGTGTAGAACACACCTCGGAACCATCCCTTCACAGTAGCTGAATTTGTAGCCACCACCTCCGCAGCCAGGTGAATGCATCGGGCACACCAGCTAATTGGCTAAAGGCCCGTGGCCAAGCTTTGAAATCCCTGGCCTCATTTGTGCTGAGGCCACACCTCCCACAGCCCACTCTCACCACTGACTGGGTGTGGCCAGGATACCAACCAGACATGTTCCTGAGAGACAGGAGACGCCTTCCTTGGGGACTTCAGCTCGAAGACTTCCTGTGGGCTTTGCTGAACTGCATTGCCCAGTAGGACACACACACCCGGCTTCCTCGTCATCAACTCTGACAGGGTCAGACTCGTATCCTGGACTCACAGCTTTCTCAACCTTCCCTGGCCCCCTCCCTATTTCCTCCCACAGAGCAATTCCCCTACAAGCCTTTTTAATACCCCCTTAGCATCTGCTTCCCGGAAATCCGAACCAAACACAACCACAGCTGCCCATCCTTCCTTGATTGATGGTCACTCCTGGGGGCACTAACTTCCCAGCATTCCCAGTCTGCCCCATGCTCTGGCTCCAGCAGCTCCCAGGGTCAGCAGACCCCCTCAGGCCGGGAGAAGTGGGAAGCATCCCAGGAGGGAACTGTCAGTTCGTGGCCCCTGGGTGAGCAGATGGGCGAGGCCTCCACAGTGGCAATGTCTGCTTCTAGCATTGCGATTTGGTTATCTGCTCGAGTGTGCAGGTAGATAGCTGGGCTCTATAGTCAGGGCCAGGAGAAAAGAAGGGCTTTAGGCAGTAATATTTCCAGGCCTCTGTTAGGAAAAAGAAATATTCTCCTCACTTAGAGTTACTCTGCTTTTCCTCTCTCAACGTATCTAGAGGTTGGTTTCATTTTCTTCCTGCTACTTGTCTCATGACTTCCCAGTTTGATTGCTTGTTACTGATTAAAATGGGAAATGCTTTGTGCTCAGAACATTTACGTCTTCTGGTAACAAAAAGACATAAAAAGACTCTGAAGAGGAGCTCTCAGCAATGAGTCTTAGAGCAGGCATTTAATAGTGTTTGTTTTCTTCCTACTTAGCACCCTGGGGATAGAGGACCATATGTATAATATGTAAGGTGCTGAGAGTCATATTCCTTGTGTGGTCATAAACAGAATCAAAATGATATAATTATATGAAAGCACCACTATAAACTGTAAAGGGCAAAGAGGAGTTACTTTGAGATCTTTGTAACTCATTATAGCACTGGTTCAGGTGAGCCATGGGTCAAGGCAAGTGCTCAGAAGCAGGACACCTGCAACGAGGAATGCTTCCCAGAATATAGTTAGTATATAATATGATATGTCCTTCCAAATGTGTGTTCTACTCTAGTGGCTTCCTTTAAACAAACTTAAAGCTCCTTTATGATATTCAGACAATAAAAGCAATTTTTAGCCATTGAGAAAACATTCTGTTCCATATGTCAGACAACGTAACATGTGTTGTAATTCCAGCCTCCCTGAACGTTCTACATTTATTTGTAATTTAATAGAATCAGTCTTCCGCCTTTGGGTTATTAGAGTACAATTTCATGTGTACCATTAAAAATATAGTTGATCTATTCTACAGCCTGCCTTAGCCGCAAATGTTGAGAAATTATTGACGCCTGCACGATAAAAATGAAGAAACACGAAACCTTAAGAAAAATGAAGAACCTAATTTAAAAGAATGGAAAAGGCAGAGATAAAATCAGGACAGTGACTGATCCAGCACCATGCACTAATACATCTTTTATACTTTCTCTTCTTAAACTGAATAATGGAGGTAGGTCAGAATTTGCATTGGTGTGAATCACTCAGATCAAGAGATAGGAAGAAGGAGATACATACATTATCTGGTCAATTTTACCAGATGCAGTTCAATTGCTCAATGGTTCATCTGTCTTTTCCGAGCCAGATTTGAACAAAGGTGACCCTCAGAACTCGTTATGAAATCTTGTTATTTGAAAAACATTTTATTTTTGTATTTTCTTGAGACGGTCTCAAAGATTAATGTCTAAAATAAACTCAGCTGTTGAAAAATTTTAAAGATACAATCAGAAAAGTAATTCAACATGTCCCCGATGCTTTTAACTCCAGTGATGAAATTCTACTCGGCAACAAACTTGGAAAAAGCAACAACAATACTCGTGTTTTCATACCTCCTTATGTATGTCTTTCAGTTAAAAATTTTAGCTCCAGTATCATCCAAGGCAAATTAAATCAAACTTCACTAGAGTTTTGTGGGCATCTTTCTTCTTCCCTAATCATTGCAAGGAATATGGCTGGCAAAATTTAAAATATTAGAGATGTCACAGATTTATCAGAACAAAGCAATGCTATTTAAACAAAAACAAAAAGGGGATGGGGAGATGTTTAATGAAGAGGCAGTTCTATTCCTTCCGGGCTATGGTGTTCATTTGATAATGACCTTTCTTAGCCTCAACTTATTTAGCTGTAAAATGAGAGGATTCATCTACCCTTGAGTTCTAAAATCCAACATTCATGTACAATCATCTTATCCTATAATGCTTATTACCTGTGTCACTGTTACACTTTTTTGTTCTTACAGCTAGCCCCATACCTAATACATAGGAGGGACTCAAGAGATATTTATCCAGTGAATGAACAATCATGTGTAAATAAATATAAATCTCTCCCTCTCTCTGCTCAAGTGGATGTGTTCACAGGGGATATATGTTCACGGGCTAAAAGTGATACCTCGTCTAACTGCTGGTCACAGATATCCAACATGCCCGGAAGCTTAGGAAACAGCTATACAACATGAAATGAAAGGCATATGTGGATGTCTGGGTATCTGGCTATTCAATCCTTTCCTTACATCAGCAAAAAAGTGAGGCACAGATGGAAAAATAACATAAGAATTGCATGTTTCCAAGTTTTAGGGGCAGAAATTCTTCCTACTGAGTATAAATTTACAACACTTAAAACTTGAAGGACTAACTCCTTCCATTGAGTTCATCAAATATTTAGAAATAGTACAATGCTCCCTAGGAAAGGACTGTTTAGGTGTTACATCTTCAATATTTAATTTGACATTTTGTTGTGACATCAGAATGTTGTGCTAAGCCACCACCATGTGCTCCTTTGGAATCATATATTGACAATGGCATTGAGCAGCCCAGATGAATGTCCAAGTTTCATAAATGTCTATGGAAAATGACATGAAGTGTCACAAAAATATATATCCTAAACTAGGAAAGAAGTACTGGCCATATGCTAAATTAAAATATTTGGCCGTATTTGGGAGCCCTCATTCATTATATAATTTTTGTTTTCGAACATGAGTGAGAAAGTCTCACACAAGATATCAAAATGTGATAAAAATACTACTGAGGCCATGTCACCTAAAGCCAGAGCAGTGAAACTATTCTGTATAATACTATGATGGTGGATACATTAAGTTAGGCATTTGGCAAAACCCAATGAACTGTATGGCACAAAGGTGAAGCCTAATGTAAGCTATGGACATTAGTTAACAATAGCCGATCATGTCTTATCAGTTGTGATAAACGTACTACACTAATTCAATATGCTCAGAGAGGAAACTGGGGGTGAGGGAAAGAGGGGATATACGGGAGCTCTGTCCATCTCCTCTGCTCCATTTTTTGTAAAGCTAAAACTGCTCTAAAATTAAAATCCTTAATACACACACACACACACACACACACACACACAACCACTGTTAGAACTATTCCATCTAAATCCATCAGCTCAGCAAATTGCTCTGTCAACAAAGAACAAAATGGTTCATTTATGACATAAGAGGTGATTATACCCAAAGATGATGATGATTGAAGATGTAGTATTTTGATATGAAAAGTCTTTACAGTCTCCAGACCCTGAACACAGAGTAGAAGGAGTCTTTATAAAAACCTACACTAATCTTTAAGGAGAGTTCTTCTCATTTTGTACCTTACACTTAGCCTTGCCAAATTCTACATAACTAAAAAATAAGATCAGAAGCATATGTCCACAGTCCATATCTTATCGGTTGATATTTGGGAAGTTATAAAACAGACAAAACATTATCATAATAATAAAGCAAAATATCAGAGAACAAAAAGATAAAAGGAGCCAAGGAAAAGATCCAATTCAAGCCTCTCTTCCTAGGTAAGAAAAAATAAGGCACAAACACAAGCCCTTTGTGACATGAAAAGTTCTATGGAAAAAAATTAATCTCTGGTCAAATTATGGTGATGCTTGAGCTACTTCCTGAGCAAGTGATTAATATTTAACTTGTGATCACTGTGAAGTTTATACCCAATTGCATTTCCATTTTCATTTGGCTGCAAGAAAGCTTAGCACCAAATTTGTGGCACATTTCCATCAGATGTGTAGGTTGAACCTTACTCTTGCCTAACTTGCTTTCTGATTCATCTATGCAATTTTTTTACTTGTTCCTATCTTGCTGTATTGAATGTGATGCAGTCTCTCTCCCAGCTCGTTTCCTAATTCCCTTCACTCCAATCAGAAAGAAATGTGTGAATTAAGAGAAAACATTTCAAAAAATAGTGATCGAAGAGAAATTATTTTAGAATAGTGATACTCAACTTACATGACCGAGACGGAGGTCCACATGGCCCTTCATCAAGGAGTTAGATGTGGCAGGGAGTATTTTCTTTGCAAAAAGTAGGATCAGAGAGATGCTAATTGTGGAATATTTATTCCTCTTGAAACTAAATAAGGGTGGACATACACCCAAGTTGTGCATCAGATGATCTATTGGGCTATGGAAGGAAAATGCTGTAATTTTTATTTAATCTCTACCATTAATTTAGTACAAAGATGACCATGGCAACATTCATTTGGTCCGTAAGTCAAGATTGGTATCAAAGAAGGAGGCATGAGGAATAATGAGCAAAAAATGGGAGTTCCACAATGCAGTCTTCATTCTTATAGCTGTTTACTTAAGCCCTGCTAATTCACTAACTCTCACAAATGGGACAACATCTGTAATGTATGGAGTCTACTTATATTGACAAGAAAAAGGCCCAAGAGCCAATAGCAAATGGGCCAAAGATATAAATAGGCCATTACTAGAACAGCGAAGTCCAAATGGCAAATAAAACATAAGAAGAGAAGCTCAAAATCACAAACAAGTGATTGGAATGCAAACTGAAGCAACAATGAGAAACGATGCATTGGTTTGACAAAGGAATAAAAAAGTGCCGTAACACCTTGGGCAAAAGAATATTCTTCTGCATTGCAAGTGGAAATGGCAGCTATTACAGGCAAAATGCAGGAAATTATTTATAATGTGATTCCACATACATAAACTAGCACCAACCCCCCCCCGTCTATGTGGATACGTTTAGTACACATGTGTTTAGTTGTATCTGAGCATGGGGAGACATATGGCAGGATATATTTATTGGATTGATAACATAAGTAACATTCTGGGGTGAGGAGATCTATTGTGGATAGAATAGGAAAAAGAAGTAGCTCAAAAAGATGAAGAAAAAAATTGCGCGGAAAATGGCATGTATGACATGAACACATTTGGAATTTTTGCATAACTTTATAAAAAGAAACTTAAAAATAAAAATAAAATGGAAAATAAAACTTTCAACAAGCACAGTGTATATTTGTTCTGGAGACCAGCCATTGAGATGTTATTCAGAAATAGGGCAGCTTTATTTCTTGGTTGATTTTCTCCAAGTAGCAGACATCTCCCAGAAGAGCAACCGTCCTGCACAGGCCAGGGTAAGAGGTTAGACTCTTCACTCACATCGTATATGCATTTTATAAAAATCCTGAAGTCCTTCTGGTATCAAATTTAAGGTATGAATAAAGTACGTGAACAGTCCCAGCTACCAGGGTCATTCCAACCACCTAAGAGCAACACCAAAACTGGGTTCTAATGCTTTGTAAAGAGCTGTTGAGTTTTGTAGTCTCACCTCTCATCAGGGGTAATAGTCTCTTTCAGAGCTCTGCTGAGCATTAGCACCATCTCCAGAGCTGCCCCCCAAAGATCCTCCTTCTGTCTCGTGCAACACAACAGGAGAAACCCTCTGGTGCTCCTGGTCTAGAACTTTTCACAGAGTTGGAGACAGCAAAACTCTTTTCACTGGTCTTTCTTGCTCTGGACCAAAGAGCCCCATAGTCTTAAATGATGCTTCTCTCTGTTTCCAGCTGTGGTCTGACCTATCCAGAAAACAGCAGGGAGAGAGTGACTACTTCCATAAATGCAGCCCAGGACTACTCAAACATTGATTTCTTTCTTTCTTTCTTTCTTTCTTTTTTTTAAGAATCACATTGTTAGCTCAATTTGCAATTGTGATCAATTGCAGTTATTTTTAAATTAACTGCTCCCATATTAGCAATTGAACTTGTACATTGATTTGAAGTATCTAAAACAGTAATTGTTTTAGACTTTTTAAATTGATTTTGGCCTAGAATTCCAAACTATTTTGATCACTTCACATCCCAACTCTGCTATCCGTTTTATTAGCTGTTGTCTTGCTGCATAACGAAACACCCCAAATTTTAGCAGCTTCAGACAATTAACATGTATAGTCTCTGAGAGTTTCAGTGGGTCAGGAATTTGAGAGCAGCTTAGGCAGGTGGTTCTGGTTCAAGATCTTTCATGGGGTTGTTGTCAAGATATCAGCCAGCACTGCAGTCATCTGAAGACCTCACTGGGCTGGAGGATCCGCTTCTAGGCTGGCTTACTCACATGACAAGTAGTCCTTGCCAGTTGTTGGCAGAAGTCTTTGGGCCATGTGGACCTCTCCATAGGGCTAACTGAGCGTCCTCCTGCTTGGTGGCTGACTTCACCCACAGTGAGTGAACCAACTAAGGAGGAAGCTGCAGTGATTTGATGTGTCTTAGAAGCTGCACAGTCATTCTACCAAATCCTATAGAGAGAATTGTCTCCACCTTTCAAAGGGAGAGGCATCAAAGAATTATGGACATATTTCAAGCCATCATAGCTGATTTATCTGCAAGCAGAAAAAAGGAGGAAAGGTGTCAAAAGGCTTGGATTTGAATACTGCCTCTGCTACTTGGTAGCTCTGTGACCTTGGGAACATCATTCACCTCTCTGAGCCTCTTTTCTCATCTGTGAAATGGAAATAGTTCTACTATATACCTCTCTTCAGACAGTAGTGACAGTTAAATGAGACGAAACATGCAAAATACCTGGGATGACATCTGATATATAGTAGGTGTTCACTAACTTGCTGTTATTTCTTTAATGAATTCATAAAAATGCTGAAAGAACACTGGTTCGAACAAAAGGCTGCTTTGCCAAGTGCCACAGAAGGTCATTGGTGCAAGAATGTGGAGCCCTATCTTTTTATGGCTGGAGTCCTGGGCATAAAGAAATATGGCAGAAACCTGGTAATCAAAACTAGAAAATTAAATGAGACAAAAGGCACAAGAGCCAGATGAAAAGATATACACTGAATTTCCATACTGAGTGATTTTTGCGTGTACCAAGTAATTTATGTTTAAATCCTAAATGTCCTTTACATTTTTGCTGAAAAAGAATTATCTTTGAAAGTAGAATATTGAAAAGTCATTTATGTTCTTTAAACACATCAAAAACTAGCATAAAATAAAGTGATGATTTTAGACATGGCAAGTATTTTATTATCTTTAGCACTCATTAAGATACATTAGAGCTGCTATAATCCCTAAATTATATGAGACATTTGGTAGCATAAGTTTAGTGTTCTTTCTTTTTTTAATATGAAAAAAATGTAAGCAAGGGTATTGAATAAAATAAACTGGTAATTGAGCTTTATAGAATCAAAATGAAAAATCTAAATTTATATATCCTATCACTTGTTTTCCTCACTTCCATAGAGTAATTTGCATTTCCAAAGTTCCATTTTGAACACAAACTAAGGCTTACAATGCTCCAGGACACAGAAACTATTACAATCTCCATTTTACAGATGGAGAAGTTGAGACCCTAAGACCAACGACATCCCAGTTCCTCAGGAAATGAGCATTTGGGGCCCATTCAGAAATATGGTTTGTGTCCTGCCATGTTGACTGGGAAGCTAACATAATGGCAAGCCTTGTGAAGTAATTTTGTATACTCTCCGCCGCTTGACAAATGGAAATGAAGGCAATAACTCTTGCATGCTTTGCAATATCTGAACTTACAGGCCATTACCCAATTCTTTAAAAACAGGCTCTGCCACCAGATTTATGAGGGCTTCCTTGAATCTATGAAAATAGAGCCTGGATTCCAACCCAGTTAAAAGTGCTCTGACTGTCTTCTACGCAAGACCAATTTTAAGAGAGTCCGAGTCTACTTTTGAGGTATGACAGAGGCCCTCTTGGTTTTCATGCACTGTCTCTTACTCATTTATGGCTCGCCATTTACTGTGGTAAGAGATCATCAGGCACTCATGACAATATTTGGCAGTTCACAGTTCACGGCAGCAATGTGCTCTGAGTGATGGGGTTTACAATATCTGCATGGCTATGATTATAAAATTGTGCATGGGCCAGGGAAAGAAAATAACCCAGCAGATTATATTTCAATGCACCCATTAGAGGATCAGCATGAGACACCATCAGTAGTGCAGGAATTCATCAACTTCACAGGCACACAAGCAGTGTTAAAAGCTTTAACTTTACTAGAAATATAACAAGTAATAAAAACAGACAAGACCTGCAATGGTCTAATGGACCTAGTACAAATGTGGCAGAAGATTAGCAACACTAAATTTTTCAGGCATGGAAACTTTCCTTAAATTCAGTAAACAGTTTTCAAAATCCAGGGCCTTCAGTACAAATCTCTGGTTTAGCATAAATGGGTTGCTAGAGAGACAAACCACCTTGGTCTGTAGAGTCATGCTGAGGTCATATTCTTAAAAACTGTGTTCAAGTTCTTACCTAAATGCATTTTACCTTAATGTACTGCCTCAAGATTTTTTTTTTCTGTCACCTTTTTATCTAGTAGTGACGAAAATACTTTCTTATAGATCACACTTGAATCTAGGGGCATCTTCCAGGGCCTTCTAGAACTTTCTTTTTTTTTTTTTTACAATGTATTTGAGACCTATAGAAACCTGTAAAAATAATATAATAAATCTATCTCACTCATCATCCAATAAAAGAGTTATGTAGATTGTCAATACATTTGAGGTCCTCTGTAAACTCTTCCCCAAATGCGCTCTACCTTTACCTTCAGTAATAAGCCCTCTGTTGAATTGGGCATTCATTATTCCTAATGCCCAGCAAATGTATAGATAGTGAAGAGCAGGTATGACACACTGTATCTATTTACTATACATGTATCTCTAAGCAATATTTACTATTATTTTGCATGTTTTTAAGCTTTATTCAAATGGAATCACTTAAGCATGCTATACATATGCTTTTGCAACTTGCTCTCTTGTTCAACATTATTTTGTAAGACTCATTCATGCTGATACCTGCGGGTGAGTTCATTCATTTTCATCACTATATAGCATTCCTTTGTATGGTTATATCATAGTTTATTTATCCCTTCCCCTAAAGATGTTTTCTATTAAATAGCTTGTGATGATCCCATAAACTGCAAGCAAATTTTTGTAATTTTTCCTGTGTGCTAAAGTCATTGAAGAAAGTGAGTATGTGGATTTCAGTGGGATGTGTCCCTGGTGGTTGACTCTGAACACACATACTGCCTGCTTTTGAATGTCTGGAGCTACACTTTCTCTCTCTCTCTCTCTCTCTCTCTCTCTCTCTTTTGGCCAAGCACATGATACCTGCAATGATCAGATTTATTTTCTATTACTATTATTATTGTTTTGTTCTGAGATAGGCAGCCTATGTGTCTAAGGCCAGTTGCGTTCCCTTTTTCTTCTATAGATTCTTAACACCTAATTTAGTTCCTTATTATATCCGTAAACATTCATGAATCATCTTCATTTGAGAGTAGCATTAATGCTTTGTGAACACATTTCTCTTGACCAAACATAGCTATAGAAAGGGAAGGAAACTTCGTCTCCACAGTAGAAACCATATACAATGATGTGAAATATGAGGGAAGATGAGAACAAGACCAAAGGAGAAAGAATGTAGGTGAATGGTCTGGATCTAATTTTCTTCCAATATGTCAAACATTGGCAATTATGTTTCAATACTTTAGTATTTTAGAAAGTGATGATACTATTGTAATCTACCTTCTCTTAGGTGTTTCAAAGTTTAAGCACAGCAAGTGGCAAGGAAATAGTATACATAAAAAATATTTGGTCAGAGACTGTGAATAACCATAATTGTAGTTTACAATAAATAAACAAGAGTGATACAATTGATGCATCACTACATAGCCATAAACGATTCCTAACAAGTTACTCATTTGCAATAAAATGCATTTTCAATCAATGTGTGAAGTACACATTATCTTACAACGTCTCTGGGAGGACAGAGGAAAAAACATTGAAAGCAAGAATCAGCAACACATGGTATATATGATGATTGCTGCTATCCTCCTTCTTTCCCACATTTTTTAAAAAAGATAAATTATTCTATTTCGTATGAAACAATTTTCTATTACAAAAGTACTACTACATGATCATTTTGGAAAATTTAAGGTATCCAAAAGTAATTACAAATAAGAACACAAAGGGGAGCCTGGGTGCCTCAGTAGGTTGGGCAACCAGCTCAGGTCATGACCTCCTGGTTCTGCGATTGAGCCCCCAACATGGGCTCTGTGTTCAGTGAGGGGTCTGCCTCGGATTTTTTCTCTCACTCCCTCACCCTCTGCCCCTCCCCCTGCTCACACATGTGCTCTCTCTCTCTCTCAAAAAAATAAATTAATTTAAAAAAATACAAAAATTCAATGTGAATTCTATTTTTTAGATAACCACATTTACTGTTTTATTTTATATGCATTCTCTTATCTATGTATATATACATCATTAATAAACATGAATACATTACAATTTTAAAACCATTTTATGAACTTTTTCATTATGCAATATACGATGCATATTTTTTGTCACCATTATTCTTCTTTACCCTCATTTATAATGGCTCCATATTATTCCACCTTTTGGATGGGCTGTAAGTTATTTACCATGCCTCCATATTTGAACATTTGTTTCTAATTGTTTACCTTTATCGGCAATGCTGTAGTAAGCCTCCTTATGGATAAATCTTTGTATACATCCATGATGATTCACCTAGGATAAATACTTAGAAATGTAATAGCTGACTAAAAAGCTACACACACATATAATGTTTTTTTTATGTGCCACCAAACTGATGTCCAAAGATGTCAAACTCTCACCACCATAGTTTGAGAATGCTCATTTCTTCAAACGATAGTTGTAGTACATTGCCTTAATGACCCCAAGTCTCCACTACTCTTTGTATCTCTTGCCCTGTAACTTTGCAGCCCCCTCCTGCTATGGCTAGGGCATAATTCCCTTCCTTTGACTTTGCCCATGTGAACTTTCTCTGGCCAATGGGACATTAGCAGTAATGACACATCCACAGTCTTCAAAAGTGCTTATGTGATTGGGTTTGGTCTCTTCTGCCCGTGTCATTACTATGAGAAGATATTGTCTAAGCTAATCCACTGGTCTCCAGAAAAGAATGAGAGACAAATACAGCAAAACCACCCTTCAGGCAGCCACAAATTGTGCCACAGAGTCCAGCAGAGACCAGAAAATCTACTCAGTTGAGCCCAGTCACGATTAGCCAAACACCCAACTGAGTTGAAGACTTTTGAAAAATAATAAATAATAAATTCTTGTTACATTTAGCCACTGGATTTAGGGAGTGGTTTGTTATACAGCAATAGCTAACTGATACATGCTACTTTCCCCACAAATGGAACTTGAATAATACTTCACAGATTACAAAGTATTTTCATTAGGTCTCATCATTCATTATTAACACAATTTTCTAAATCAGAAGACCAGAGTTCAGAAACATTATGATTTGCCCAAGCTGTCCTAGTTATTAAGTGGCAGAGTCGGGGTTCAAACAAAGATCTTATAACCATGCCCTTTTCTCTATTCCAAACTTTTTCTGTCAAAAATCCAGCTAGTAAATTATTTTACTTTTTGCAGGCCAAATGGTATCTTGTTGCAAGTTTTCAACTCTGGCATTTTGACAAAGAAGCAGTTATAAACAACACATAAATGAATGGCCATGGCTGTGTTCCCATAAAACTTTATTTAGAAAAAAACTATCTTGGCCACGCCACAGAGAATGAATATGACTGGCACTTCCACCCCTCAACTAATGGCTAGCAACTTCCCATCAGTCCTAGGGAAGGTGCCAAAAGTTTGGTGCCTTGTCTTCCAAAGTGTGTAGATCACCTATCTAAATTACACATGTATCCCTAATTACTAGTATACTAATTACCTAGTAAACAACTAGAAAATGAATTACTTAATATGCTAGGCAGTACACAAATTACTAGTATACTAATTACCTAATTATATATATGCACACACATATATATATACTAAATAGTATATATTTAATACTATGTTTATGTTATATCTATACTAAATATGAGAGATATATATAGATATATATATACACACACACATATGTATGAAGATTTCACAGATTCAGAAGTGACAAAGATTCATCTTGTTCAATTTCATTTCAATTTCATTTGAAAACTGAAGCTACCAGGAAACCACAGTCAAAAAAACAACTACTGGTAATATACCTCCTTGAAAGCAATCACAGGTCGAAGGCCCACTGCTGCAAAGGAGATGATGGTTGGAAAAATGTATAAACGGCTGCTGGTCAATCATGAAAATAGAAAATAACCGAGCAGAATCCATCAAAATAGGCGATGTGTGAAAATGAGAATTTCCCAACTTGGTTCACAAAGGAGCGATTTGAAATGAAAACCCATGAATGCATGAATGAATGAATGAGTGATTGAAGAGGTGCTCAGGGAGCTAATGTCAACCCAGCTCGATCTCAGTAAAGGTTAATTGAGACAAGGCAGCTGTCTCATCTGCTGGGGGGTATAGCCCATATTGAGAGGCTTGGCAGCGGCGATATTTTGCACAGTTTTAAAGCGAACAGAGCCATTTTCAGCGATATCCAGTTTTAGAAGATCTCAGCTATGGGCCACACAGTATGGCTAGGAGCCGGGGGTCTCACAGATTTTAGGATTGACCGCAGCTCTGCCATTTACTAGGTGTGTGCCTTTAGGGGAGTTGCACCTCCTGCACCTCAGGTCTCTATTAAATAATATGTAAATGAACACAATAATAGATGCTGCCTCATAGGACTGTTTTGCAGATCAAACAACGCAATGTGCTTAATACGCTTAGCACAGTTCCTAGCTATGGAAGAAAAAAATTGATACATTATTAGCTGTTTGTTAAGGTCAGTGCTGGGTGTTGATGATAAAACAGGATCCCTGCCCTTGAAGAACACAAAGTCTAGTGGAAGATACAGATCCATTAACACACAACTACGATGAAGTATAAGTGCCATAACATGAGCATTTATGAGAAACCTTGGAAAAAAAGAGAAGGGAATGACAAACTTTCTGTTTTGAGAGTTAAAGGGTATGTGTGAGAGAGACAGACAGAATTATTTTTTAATTTAAAATCAATTAATTGGGGCACTTGGGTGGCTCAGTGGGTTAAAGCCTCTGCCTTCAGCTCAGGTCATGATCTCAGGGTCCTGGGATCAAGCCCTGCATCGGGCTCCCTGCTCGGCGGGGAGCCTGCTTCCTCCTCTCTCTCTGCCTGCCTCTCTGCATACTTGTGATCTCTCTCTGTCTGTCAAATAAATAAATAAAATCTTTAAAAAAATAAAATAAAATCAATTAATTAACATACAGTGTATTATTAGTTTCAGAGGTAGAGTTTAGTGATTCATCACTTACATATAACACCCAGTACTCACTCCATCAGGCCCCTCCTTAATGCCCATCACCCAATTACCCCATCCCCCCACCCACCTTCTCTCCAACAACCTTCAGTTTGTTTCCTGTAGTTAAGAATCTCCTGGGGCTCCTGGGTGGCTCAGTCATTAAGCGTCTGCTTTTGGCTCAGGTCACGATCCCAGGATCCTGGGATTGAGCTCTCCATCAGGCTCCATGCTCGGCAGGAGGTCTGCTTCTCCCTCTCCCACTGCTCCTGGTTGTGTTCCTTCTCTCTCTGTCTCTCTCTGTCAAATAAATAAATACAATCTTTAAAAAAATAATAATAAGAGAGTCTTTTAAGGTTTGTCTCCCTCTCCATTTTTATCTTATTTTATTTTTCCTTCCCTTCCCCTATGTTCATCTGTTTTGTTTCTTAAATTCCACATATGAGTAAAACCATAAGCTATTTGTTTTTCTCTAATTGACTTATTTTCCTTAGCATAATACCCTCTAGTTCCATCTACCTCGTTGCAAATGTCAAGAATTCATTCTTTTTGACGACTGAATAATATTCTAATATACATATATATGCATGTGTGTGTGTGTGTGTGTGTGTGTGTACATATATACATAGATATCTCATATCTTCTTTATTTACTCATCTGTCAATGACCATCTGGGCTCTTTCCATAGTTCGGCTATCGTGGACATTGCTGCTACAAACATTGGGGTACATGTCACTTCGTTTGTATCCTTTGGATAAATACCTAGTAGTGCAATTGCTAGGTCATAGGGTAGCTCTAATTTTAACTCTTTGAACAACCTCCATACCAGTTTTCATTCTTACCAACAGTGTAAGAGGTTCCCCCTTCTCCCCATCCTCACCAATATCTGTTGTTTCCCGAGTTGTTAATTTTAGCCATTCCAAGTGGTGTGAGGTGGTATCTCACTGTGGTTTTGATATGTATTTCATTGATGCTGACTGATGTTGAGCATTTTTTCATGTGACTGTTGGCCATTTGGATGTCTTCTTTAGAGAAATCAGACAGAGAAATTATGACTGTTGTTCAGTTGCTACAATAATAAATTACAATCACTGAACTGTAATCTTCTTGAGGGTAGGCATCAAAGACCACCCCCATACCCAGTACACACCATGGAGCTCAGTCATGGTTTGATGCATATTTGCTGATTTATAGATTTTAATGAAGAAAATCTTGAGTTTAGTTAAGAAAAACTTTAATTTAATAATTCAGTGTTTGAAGAGGGGAAGCAATCTAGTCTCTGGTGTTCTTACAGCCAACTTCCACATTTTCGAGGCTCCATTGAGTTTATATGGTGTTATAGTTAAGAGTTCAGGAATGAGTCTAATATGAATTTGCATTTCCATTTCAGCCCTAATTTATTGACTGTGAGACCTGAAGTAAGTGATTTATCCTTTCTAGGGATGTTTCTTTGTGTGGAAAGTGTTTGGTTTAGGGGTTAAGACCATCAGCTCTGCAGCTGGGCTGCCTGGGTCCAAATCTGGGCTTTGCCATCAGTTAGCTGCATGATGGTGGACAACTTAGTTTGGGTTACACACAAAGCAGACCCTGCAATAAAGACTTGGGTGCAGGTAACTTATATGGGAGGTAATCCCAAGAAGCGCACATGAATGAGTGGAAAGAGAGGTGCTGGAAAGGGGGGTAAGTACCCCTAAAGTGTGCTAATGGGCAGGACACTGCTGGGTAGGGCCCAGCTTCTATAAGGTAGTACAAAGAGCAAGGCTTGACTTTGTTTCACTAAAGGAAGCGGAGGCTGAGGTTTTCATGCATCAGCTTGTGAACTTCCTTTTTTATTGAAATATATTTGCCCTATAACAAAGTGTAAATTTAAGGTTATAATATGTTGATATGATACATTTATATATTATAATAATAGCTGCCATTGTAGCAGACAGCATCTCTATCACATAACTATTATTCTCTTTCGTACATCATTAAGATCTAGTCTCTTAGCAGGTTTGATGATTATAATACAACATCGTTGTCTATATTCACTGCACTGTACATTACATCTCAAGGAAATATTTATCTACTAGTTTCAAGTTTGTACCCTTAAGCAACATCTCTCCCACTCCACCACTCCTGAGTTCCTGAAAGCTACCATTTTACTCTCTGTTTTTATGAGTTCAGCTTTTTAAAATTCTACTTACAAGTGATATCATACAGTATTTGTCTTTCTCTAACTTACCTCACTTAACATAATGTCCTCAAGTTCTATCTATGTTGTTGCGAATGGAAGTATTTCCTTCTTTCTCATGGCCAAATAATATTCTGTCATATAAATACATCCCATCTCCCTTAACCATTCCCCTGTTGAAGGGCACTTAGGTTGTTTCCATGTCTTGGCTATTGGGCATAATGCTGCAGTAAACATGGGAATGGATACATCTCTTTGATATCTTATTTTTCTTTTTGGAAGTGGAATTGTTGGATCACATGGTGAACTTCATTGATTGCGAGTGGTCCTGGGGGTGAGGGATGAAATACTCTTCTCTTCTAGGCTGCTCTACCTGCAGGCTGGAGCCAGCTGCCCTGACTCTGGAGAAAGCCCCATGGCAGAGAACCTGAGATTCTGGGCTCATAAATCCAGGAGCTGTCTTTGCGCAGACAATGGCCAGGGGCTGCTGAGGCGACATCTCAGCTTCAGGTGAGCCATGGCGGTAAGGGGCAGGGCATGGATGGCGTCTTGCTGCACACTCTACATTTTTTTTTTTTGGTCTGGATATTAGGAACAAACATAGAATCTATAGAGGAGACTTTAAAAATGACAACCAGATGCAATACATGGTCTTTGATTAAATCTGAGATTTTTTTAAATACAGCTATAAAGGACATTATTAGGATGATTGAGAAAACTTAAATATGGTCTGCCTATTAGGTAACATTAATGTATAACCATTAACATTCTTGGGTATGATAATGATACTGTGACTATTTAGGAGATGATCCATCTTCCTAGGAGACACACGCTGATGTATTTATGGGTAAAGTGGAATGATGTCTGCAACTTTCTTTCAGTTGTTTCAGAAAAAGATTACACACACACACACACATGTGCATATGCAGAGAGAAAGCACGTGTGGCAAAATTTCAACAATTAGTGAATCTAGATAAGAGTATACAAGTGGTCACTATACTACTCTTGCGTGACTTTTATGTAGGCTTCCTCTTATTCCAAATAGAGTATGAAAAATGTAAACAGTCGAATCTGCCTCCTAGAGCTTCTCTGGGGCTACACGGAGGGCTCCGGGTGTAGCAATGTGCTGTGGACTGGAAGCCAAGACGTGGTTCAGGTTGCCTGAGCTGTACCTGTGCCTCTCCCAACAGCCGGCAAGGTGATCTTAAGCAAAGGAACTTTGGGTGCGCAAGAATCCTCACCAGCCACCTGGGACTAATAAAAATACCTTTTTCGTGAGAGTGTTGGAAGGAGCAAATGGGATCATGCATACACAGGCCTGGGAACAGTGCGTGGCCTGTGGTGAGTATGTAGCCAACGTTACAAGTCATCATCTCAGTGATCATCGTGGCCACAGGTGACCGTACAGCCTAGTTTCCTAGTGTTCCCTCAAGAGAGTCCCATCTGGGCAATAAATGACATGATCATCCTGTCATTCTGTCACTGAAGTGCTGGAGGGCTATTAAATAAAATTACATAGAACGGTAACACTTTCAGTGTGGGTGCTGTTAGTTCCCTTCTTCGTCTTCCCCGGGACCCTCGCCCTATCTGAGGTAGCAGCGGGCCAGTGTTGCTCTCGGAAGCAGGATGGGAGCCACTAAGGACATGAAAGTACACTGGGATCCGGCACCAGGTATGACAAGTAGGGACAGATGCCCAACCAAAGTCAGAGAACGGGGGATCCAGCCATGGGACAACAGGTCCTGGGAGAACCGAGATGCCAGACCTCCAGGCAGACCCCAGTCATATGGTACAGGAGGGAAGTTGGGACTTCGTTACTGGAAACGTGACCAGAAAGTAATCGTTGGTCAAAGGAGAGCAGGGCAGCTAGTGCAGCTCTTGGAAAGCCAGAGAAGAACCGGAGAAGAGTTATCACCATGTTTAAGTTCCCAAGGCTGACATGAGCCCTGCCGGGTGCCTGGGTGGGGTTTTTCCTAAAGCCGGTGTAGCGTATTCCAGAGGCTGCGTGGTAAAGGAGAGAACACTCAAGTCAGGCAACCTAGCTGTCAGTCCTGGCTCGGCTGCTAATTGATTAGAGCCTTTGGGCAGATGGCATTCACTCTCTAAGCCTTGTTTTCCTGACTATAGAAGTGAGGCATCAATTCCAGGTTCCTTCCAACCCTATAGAGAGAGTGGTTAAGAGCACAGATTCTAGAATCAGACAAAACTGGTTTCACGCCAGAGCTCTATGATAATGGGCAAATTGCTGGACCCTTTTAAGCCTTGATTTCCTCTCTTGTACATGGGAGAAGTCATCATACTGATATCCTAGAAATGTTACCAAGTTAAAAGAGGTAAAGCATTGGTTAAGCACCTATAACAGAGAACGTCTTATAATATTTAGAATCAGGTTCAACTGTAAGTAACCGAAACACTCCAAATAGTGATGACTTAAAAAGATAGAAGTTTATTTCTCTCCAATATTCAAGAAGTCTGCAGGTGTCAGGCCTGGGTTGTATGATATTCCACTGTGTTTGAGTCTCAAGGTTTTCCATCTTGTCACTCTGTGCTGAACGGCTGCCTTTCCCAAGGTCAATCAGTGGTCCAGGATGGATACCAGAAAATGTTACCTTTTTTTTTGGGTGGCCATCAGTTAAAAACCCAGCGATTTATGGGATGCCTAGGTAGTTCAGTTGATTCTGCATCCGACTCTTGATTTTGGCTCTGGTCATGATCTCAGGGTCATGAGATCAATCCAGCCCTGTGTAGGGCTCTGAGCTAGGTATGGACCCTGCTTAAGATTCTCTCTCTCCCTCTTCCTCTGCCCCTCCCTCCTGGCATGTGATCTCTCTTTCTCTTGCTCTCTCTAAAATAAACAACAACAAAAACCGGGGGATTTATTATTATGGAAAAAGAAATAGATCTTAAGAACAATTAGTAGTCTCTGTCATAACCTTCAGTAAGTGTTAATCGTTATTTGTATTATTATTGTAGTATTGTTTGCACTGTTTCTGTATGTATGTATGTTTGTTATTAATGTTCCAGTGATTCTACATGTAGGAATCAAATAGCTCTAGCAGCTCGAATTAAAAGGATTAAAGATAATAACCAAGGAGATTATTATAAAAACTTATTTCCATTAGAGTTTTACTTTTACCTCAGATATTAGAGGGTTTAAAGATAGAGAAATAAGTGTCACTCTGGCACTTAATTTCATATTCATAACAATGTGCAAAAAAAAATGGATTATGTCCGAAAATGATTGAGAAACTGGTTTGGCCGATGAAGTAAAGATGATATAGAAGAGAAATCAAACAACCATAAGGCTCCTAAATATCCAGGAATAGTACATATATTTTAATAGCACAAAATGGAAATCAATTCCAATTTCAAATGAAGAATATATATGTGCTGGAATTAAACGCTCTTAAAATGTTTATGCTCCATTTTGGCTCCAAGAAGAAGAAAAACATCAAGAAGAGTATGTGATATATGAACAGCTATATTAAAAAATAGGAATCCATCCCTCAGTGTGGATTTTTTTTTAATTGGCACCGTATAGCCCAATAAGACACGTGCAGCATAATAAACTACACGTTAGAAAACTGAGAAATAAACAATAAAAATACATTTTTAAATGATGGCAAAGTGTGGAATGTATATATTCAGATTTCCTTCTCTCAAGCTATGTTTAATGTTATTTGAAACTTCCATTTGCTAACATGTGCATGAAAACCTAAACACAAGATGGAAACTCTGATGGCAAAAGTCTCCAGAGATGGAGCTTATCTCTCAACTTTTTGTTTTTACCTTTTATTTTCCTAATCTTTAATCATCATGATATAATTTTTGCATGAAGCCACTCCCTTCTATGCAGTCACATGCCCCCTGCACAGCCACCTGGCAAGTTATCCAACCCCCCCCTTTCACCCCCACTCCCATGCCACCATTCAGGGAGCACAGGGAGCAGGGTTAGAGAGCAGAATGATTGACTAAGGCCATCCATCCACCTCAGAAGTGCACTCCCAACTGTGCTTCCACGTGAAGGTGCTTTTCAGTATAGATCACCTAGGGGGTCTCATGTGCAAATCTGAATTTTCTCCCTTAAATTCCATCAAAAGAGCTAAAATAAGATGTAGCATCTGCAAGGCAGAGATCCCAATTACTTCCTCTAGATCAACCATTTCGAGCTCATTTTGCAAAAATACCCAGCTACCATTTATGTCTATGTGATGTTAATTATCTATTTGGAAAGTGGGAAATGTATATAAATGAGTTGAGTACTGAGCCTCATCACCTATTAGGAGTCAAACGTTTGGTATCTTCCTTGAGCAGATAGAGTGCATGGTCCTGCTTGACCCCGTGCTCCTGTGACACGAAGGCTTCAACCAAACCTTCCCTACACCAGCAACTCTAACAGACTTGTGTCTCAAGTGCTTTCTGTCATGTTAGATCTTTTAATTTCAGATTTCCTTTATTTTTTAATGGCTTGTATTCTAATGTCAATAGATAGCCTTGTTGCCTTTTCCACTTTTTTCTCCTCCTATTACTGATTTTTTTNGGAAAATAATTCCTCCCCATAATTCCCAGATAATTTCCCAAATAATTCCCAGATAATTTCATTTTTTTCCTCCTATGTTGAAATGTTGAGTTGTGTGTATCCGTCAAGTTTCTGGCAGGAAGCAGATGTCAAACTTAACAGAGGTCATTGAAAAGAGTTTGGTTAAGGCACTTTCTACAAAGACATAGGTGTGGTCCAGGGAACTCAAGCACGCTGAGACTGGCAAATAGTGGGAATCCATTACCACCGTAGGCCCAAGGAGGCAAGGTGTAGGAACAGTTACTCAAGTGGGAGAAATCTGTACCAGCAGGAGAGAGCCACCTGAAGGAAGTTGTACTCGTTACAGACACCAAGCCGAACTCGAGTGACCCAGGAGAAAGATGCTGAGAAAGTACATGAGGAAGGAAATACACTGACCTCCTTCTCCTCCTACTCTCCAGTCTCCTGCTGGCCCTTCCATTGGCCAAATCCAACAGGAAGCCCGTGGCAATGAAGATACAGCAAACTCGGAGGATAGTTCTGGGGTGCAAAGAATACGTACTACAATAATCTAGTTTTTATCAGTTTGACTTGAGTGTGTTGGTCTGTGCAATGACACGAATGATGTGAAAATATTGATGAGAATGAGGACAAATATGATGAAAGTAGCAGTATTGTTTAACAGTAGCAGTGATGATATCACCTTACTTTCATAAAATACTTTATACTTCCGATGTGCTTACACACACACATCTGATTGGCCTGGAGTAGATGGACAAACTATGAAGTGCTTAGAATGCCTTTGTGAATAACCATGTCTTGGCTTAATTGTTGGTCTAGTAATTGGAATGTTTTATTCATTTATGTATTTTTGAGGAGGGGACAGAGAGGCAGAGGGAGACAGAGAAATGTGGAGCCCAACATGGGGCTCAATCTCACAACCCTGAGATATGACCTGAGCTGAAATCAAGACTCAGAAACTTAACCAACTAAGCCACTCAGGCACCCCTTATTCACTTATTTTAATCATATATGTTGAAAGCCTGCTATGTGCCAGGCTCTGTGTTAGCTGTGAGCAAAAGAAAGGATCTCTTTCCCCCTCTGAGTCTATGCTCTATACCTAAGTTTGAATTTTAGAAAGCTTCCCCGGTGAAAAACAGATCTGACCTGACTAATATCACCATACAGATTTCTTGCTCAAACTTAGGGTTTAATATGAGATCTGCAAGGATGCTACAGGTGTTGGGTCCACCTTATATTTTTGGATTCTACTGAAACCCCAACTGGGTTTCCAGTTCTTTGTCTTATCTTATTTGATGTTGAATGATGGGAAATGTGGAATCACCAAGTTAAAAGCACATAGAGCCCCTAGATTCTCATATTACTCCCTGGCAAAGAACGATAGCATTATCGTTTTGTTTTATTTCCCGTGTTCAATTTTAAAGACCTATGCTATCTCTCCACTGAGGAACTGGTGAAATAAAAAGAACACAGGACTTCCAGCCAAAAGATCAGAGTGTTGAGAACTGGCTCTGTCACAGATTACCCCTGAGATGTCAGACAAGTCATTTGCTTTTTTCGAGCCTTCGTTTCTTTGTCTGTAGAATAGGAGTAGTAAAATAGGAGTCATCAAGAATCAAGATTGCTACGTGTATTACATGAAGTGGTGTATGTGAAAGTTTTTGTTAAAACTACAAAGGCTCGGGCGCCTGGGTGGCTCAGTGGGTTAAAGCCTCTGCTTTCGGCTCAGGTCATGANGAATAGGAGTAGTAAAATAGGAGTCATCAAGAATCAAGATTGTTACGTGTATTACATGAAGTGGTGTATGTGAAAGTTTTTGTTAAAACTACAAAGGCTCAGGCGCCTGGGTGGCTCAGTGGGTTAAAGCCTCTGCTTTCGGCTCAGGTCATGATCTCAGGGTCCTGGGATCGAGGCCCGCATCGGGCTCCC